>PNEQ01074271.1:0-66352 GCA_003012365.1 Medauroidea extradentata
ATATATATATATATATATATATATATATATATATATATATATATATATATATATATATATATATATATATATATATCAAATGTTAACCTAATTCCCTGAAGGAATGCTAGGTAGAGATGATGGTTTATCGCGGGAAAACCTGACTGTTTGCTGGATTTCAACACACGTTCAGCCTATCATAAGATTACTGGCATTCGCATGTACGGGTAACAGTTACCGCATTTGAATGAGCCAATTAGAATTCCGCTCTTGTAATATTTGGTGCCTGTTATTGGTCTGCAGACAACTACGTACATCACCCAATCATACATGTTGCGAGTATCTACAGTGCTTTCAAGGCTATGTTGACACAAATAATTTCCGCGATATACCATCATCTCTAATGATAGGTTTACAAGATCACGCGTCTGTATATATGACTCCCACTAATAACTTTTTATACAGTTCACGGTACTCCACGAAATTATAACAGAATGTTAGTCAATGAACAAACACGACGCGAGATATAACTAGAGACCGGAAAAATTAGTGTGTTTACTGACTTATACGAATATCGGTGAACTCAAGCAAAGAACGGCTACTCATTGGCTGCTCGCTGACACAGTGATACCACACTACTGGGCATGAATTTACCTGCTTCTTTGCTATTGGCTCAGCGTTCTCCAAGAGAAGTCAAATAAGGCAAGAGCCAGTTGCAAAGTTGACACGAATCTGCAGTTGTTTGAATCCTAGCTTGCGCTCATAACTAAACGCGAAATTTTCATGTTTCTAGATATAACATTCGAAGCATGTGTTCTTTTCGTTGGAAAACACCAGAATTGCACGATAAGTAGTTGCGTCATGAAAGTAATAATCCAACTCGCTTTAATTAGTCTGAAGCACAGGTAGGAAGGGTATTTAACATCAATAAACGGAACTACGCGTATTAACAATTGCTAGGGAAATAGTCTAAACTTGATTCTACGTGAAGTGCAAGAGGGACTCTCCGAACATTGTCGTCCTACATTTGGCCACTTACATTTCTGTTTCCATAGTAGCCCTGGTTTCGCGTGGTGTGCTTACATTATGCTGTTGTTTCTGGACACCCCTGTGTGCGCGTGTGTGTATGTGTATGTGAGAGAGAGTGAGAGGTTTTAGCTAGCGCTTAACATCGATGTATTTAGCACTTGTGAGGGGTGAAATGATGTGAGTAAGGATCAGTGATTGAATGAAGGGGCTGGGAAATGGAATATCCCCGAGAAAACCCGCTGACCAACGGCATCGTCCGGCACGATTCCTGCATGCGGAAATCTGGGAATCGAACGTGGATCGCCTTGGTGGGAGGCGAATGGTCTGAACATTCGGCCACCGCGGCCCCGGTGTGTGTGTGTGTTTTGTACAGGTACTGAGCACCACCGACTATAGTTAGATATGATGGTATATCGCGAAAATATTTTTTGCGAACATACCCTTGAAAACGCTATAGTTCCTTGCTACATATATGATTCGGTGATATACTCCTTAGTTGTCTGCAGACCAATAACAGGCATCAAATATTACAATATCGGGATTCTTATTAGCTCAGTCAAATAGGGTAACTGCTATAAGTACAAGCTAAAGCCAATAATCTTCTGGTAAGCTGAACGTGTGTTGAAACCCAGCAAACAGTCAAGTTTTTCCTCGATAAAATGTCATCTCTAACTATAATTTAAGATGTAAATTCTTAGTCTTCTTGCACCAGAGATTCCAGGTAGGAGGCATGCTTATTGCATTTATCATTAATATACTATGTTAAATAATGATACGTAAACCTACACTGAAAAAAAAACTGTTTTGTAGTGTTCACAATATGTTTTGTCAATATATACGTCTCCAAAGTATTTTGTAGTAGTTACAAAAAATTATTGAAACAGCAAAATGTTTCGGTAGTCACAACCAAAAAAAATTAAAAATTAATTAGGTCCATAATGATAAATTATTTTATGGTGACTTATAAGTTTTCTTTTTCAGTGTAAATATTTGTTTAATGTTTATTTTGTTACTTTTTTTTTAGAAAATTGTAATTTGGCGCTTCGCCTGTATGGATATCTGCGGAACGGTAAGGGAACAAGGATCAGGGAATTTCAATGAGTGCACATCAAGCGAAGGGCTATTAATCTCAATCAGAGTTTCTGCGACAGAATGATGTACCGCTCCCCCGGGAAAGAGCTGACGTCGCCTTTGTAATGTCGTGACGAGGCGAGATAATCGATTGCTTGTCTCGATAGCCCTCAGTGCTGTGGAGGTCTTTGGTAATTTAACGTCACAAGGGAAGCACTGTTCCCTGACGAATATCCATTCTCCATTCATTCCACCGCTGCGCTGTGTTTCCGCTCGGCGAAATATTTTTAGTTTGCGAAATAAGGGAAAGGGAATGAAATGTACACCTTCTCTTCGGTGACTAATTGCGAGTCACAGTTGACACTTATAGGTATAACCTTAAGAGGCTACGTCACATCATTTGTTAATATCTGTTTTCATTTAATGAATGAAGACTACGACGAATAACCGGCAATGTTTCTTTGTAGAAAAGGTTCTTTATTGGTTGAAATCGGTACTACGTGTTATTACTGTTTATTATTTGGCGAGAGAAAATGTTTATCTAAAATATAAATTAGCCTAATTGTTTCATAGTAATGCTTTAATTTTTCGACTACAATGTGCGTAATGAAAGGTAAAGTTATTAGCTACGTCCTTATTAGAATATATTTTATTAAATCTTTCCTAGTTTTAGTTAGGAAGGAATTAAGTAATATTCATAATAGTAAGTGACACTGGCTCTTAAGGTTATGTGGCCGGATTTCGGTTATAAAAATGGTAACGTGCTGCACTGAAAATGTGACGCTCTGGTTACAATCAGTAAAATGTCATAACTGAAATTCCAACTTACAATCTGTTTCTGACTGATGAACATGTAGATTTCACTAAAAAAAAAAAAAAAAAAAAAAAAAAAAAAAAAAAAAAAAAAAAAAAAAAAAAAAAAAAAAAAACAGTTAAAAGGCAGGTGAAATTCACTGAGACTAAATTTTGTTGTTAATTTTTGTCTGAAACACACAGAATTTCACTGAAGTGGTTCAATTCTCGCTGATTAAAGTTTATAGGGTGTTAGGAATATTAGAATGCCTACTTCAAGCCTACATAGTTCCAAAACAAAACAAACCTTGCAATTCGCAATACTAGACAGCGTTACAAAAACGACCGTATTAATTATTATTGGTTACCAAAATTACCATATTTATGATAAGAACACTACCAGAGCTTAAGTAAGTTCACTGGAAATAACAATGACACGAAAATGACAGAAAATTCAAGCAGTTTATTACGTATCAAAAACAAGATAATGTATTTATTTGGAGACAAATCCAGTGTACACTTGTTTAGGAATAAATTTCTTTTTTAGGCCTACGTATAGTGGATTAAATGTTTGCTAAAGTTTCATTACAGAATAGAATCAGTGTATTACTAGAACTAAACGAGACCCATCCTAAGTGACATACTGAATGATATCAATTTGCAGTAAATATGCTATATCTATACAAAATTGGCAACGGATGAAGATTACAGAGTGTTGTGGAAAAAGCAGTTTCTCGTAATTTGTATGTATGTATATATATATATATATATATATATATATATATATATATATATATATATATATATATATATATATATATATATATTGTGATTTTGCGGTAAAATATTTTGAAAATAATTGACAATAAAGGTTATTGTACAATTACATCAATTCTTACAAATTTTACTAATTTTACATTTTTAAGAGCAAAGTAAAGCTTATTACTGTTTTTGTTGCAGTGCCTACTTAATGTCAGAATGAAATAATGGCACAAAAACAGAGGCAAATACTCGCTAGCAGAAAATGCTGGCGCAGTTACGCAGGAAAAGATACATAGTTTAAACTGAGTTACCCGAGTTTAAACATGCATAATAAGTAATATAACAGTAAGTAATTATTTGGAACTGTACAAATTTATGAGTTCAGATAATTATAGGTACATAACCTACAGCTCATAGTTTATAAAGCTATTAGAAAAGTTATGTACGGGAGCTAAATCAACCCATGTTTTGGCTTTCGGGCCCAGAGAGAGAGAGAGAGAGAGAGAGAGAGAGAGAGAGTTGGGGGCAGTTTTGGATATTAATTATATTTCTCTGGCCTATGTTGATCATCAAAAGTCACATACTGTAGAATTTTATGTTAAACCAAAATACACAGTTACATAGCTACAAACAAACGCGTTTACACGTCAATAAAAACTTGCAGACGTACAAATAATCCTCCAGATATATAAACATAATTTCAGCATATAGACATTCAAACATGCAAACAAATGTATGTAACAAAAACATTGTGCATAGAAACAAACGTACACACGTACAAAGAATACTTGCAGATACACCTACATACACATGTACAAAAATACAAACAAATTTAAACAAACACGTAAAAATTTACACATATACACGTACAAACATATATTCAAACGCAAAACCGTACGAACCCAATTAAAATTACTTGTAAAGATAAAACTAACATGCACGATAACATACGAGCTCATGAATAAAATTATTTACTAGCTTACAAACTTAACTCGTTAACTTACATATTATCCTAACTCCCAAACGTAAAAAAGAAATTTGCAAGTTGAAAGCCTTATTCGCGTATTTACAGTAATTTTACGTTTGAAGACCAGATCATTTTTGATATTCATCAGTCAAATGCGTGGCTACAGTGCGGTGCATTTGTGTGTGGTGGTAGTGCTTAGGCCTATAGTCAGGTTGGCAGACGTGCGCACGTGACGCAGAATCTCTGCTCTTCGCCTGATGACGTGGTTATGCCGCCAATATCCTCGGTCGCCACAGCTTGGTTAGCTGCGTGGTACATGCCCGACTGGGACTGTCATCTGTTTTGACAGGGGGAAGGGGGTTGGGAGGAGAATGTACTTGGCGTCATCCACTTCAACTACGCCTTTGTCGTCTCAGGCAGGTGCTGACTGCGACCGTGCATTGCAAACCACGGTATTCGTCAGATAGTGTTGCATACGGAGGGGGGGGGGATATACCGTAAATAGCTTTAGGCCATTCACGGTCGCCATTTTGAATTAGTTAACATTCTCGGTAGCTTTTAAAATGGATACAGTGTTGTACATTTGGCTAAGGACGTGTGGTACGATTACGTTTTGAGAATAAAAATGTAACATCAATAAAATCCTTTAACTAATTTAGGTTGTGAACTTAAGAGAAGACAAGGTATTATTCGAATTTTTTTTCCAGTTTCACAAGTAAATTTGTTCGTGTTAAATTTACTATGTTAGCAGAGTCATATTTGGGTGGGTTAGTTTCCAAATGGTTAAGTCACAAAACATCGAAAATGGACTTACACCACTACAGAATTGCCTGCAGTGAGGTCTACATACTTACCAAATGGTGTGCGTCCTAGTCCACTACATTTTTACATTGCATTACATATTAAATAACATAATCCCTTAAGTTTAATAAAGATACAAACTTTAAATTCTCTCTCCTGAAATATTTGCATTTTGGACTTACACCTCTTGGAAACTAACCCACCCATTTGACGCTCAAGTGTAGCATACTGTAAACATTTATCTGAAATATTAGCTTAAACGAAATTAAAGGCGACACTTACAGCCAAGAATTAAGCACATCTGCTGCACTACTTCATGGTTATTTGCAACATTTCTTTGTTCGGGGGCGTCAGCGATTTGACTGTGTCAATGAGAATACGGTCATTGCGACACTTCACGTCTGTGATTGGTAGGAAAAAAAACCCAAGTTGCTGAGAATTAAGAACATAGAAATCACTTACCACGAAGCAGAGCTGCAGATGTGCATGTAAGGCATTAGAACCAGATGATGTAGACTTATTTTCGCCAGAAATAAGATATACATCCATACTACCTTACTTCTATAAGTGAGCACGCTTTACGGCTCGGTTTCAGTCGCCATATTGAATTTTATTATTTTTCGCTGTTTTGGAATTCTAAGAAGAAAAATGTTAAATATGCGACTATACCTCAAATTCTATTTACATGTCGCTACAGTACTGACCTTGCTATTTAGCTGTTAACTTATAATTACCCCGCAATGTGTGTGACAAATTTTTTTTATATCCATGATTTCCCCTACAAATTGCGACCTAACTATACGTTACCAGCTCTATTGCCATGTTTGTGTTGTAGCTCAAGATAAATAGAAATTGCGATGTAGTGGCGGATTTAACATTTTTCTTCTCAGAATTCCAAAAAAGGCGAAAAATAATCCAATTCAATATGGCTACTGAAACCGAGCTACGTAACATTGCGCTGGAAGCATCAGTTTAAAAGTACATGTATCTCAATAGCAATTTCCAAAAAATCAAAAAGCAGCAAACTTAGACAATAGCTTTTGCCAACTTCCTGGGCAAAATTTTTTCTCGCGTAACAGTTTTCTGAAGAATAATTGCTGACGCGCGAAATCTTGTAAATTTTATTGCGGCGGAACAGATCACGAGTTATTCCCTTCACATTTGTGAAAAAAACTCAAGTTTTTTTAACGGAATGCTTTGAAAATATTCACGATTATATGTAGTAGTTTTGCAAAATAATGCACCTTTCGTTTACAAAAAAAAATTTTTTTTCCTTATCCTCATCACAAATTAATTGCAAAAATCTGAAAAACTATGAGGTTTATAATTGGAGTTTATTGGTTTGTGGATAAACGCCATTGCTCGTATTTTGTTGACTAAACGTGTATTGAAAGACGAAGTGACAAAATACAAAACACACAGGAAACATAAGAAAAACAATCCCAGAGGAACTACATAATTTTTTTAAAATATATATATTTCAGCAAGAATTCTAAAGATTGAATTCAGTCAAGAGTTTGATATAAAGTTTGATAACACCGAAACACAAAAGACAGACACAAAGAAAAACCAGATTCCCAATATGAGAAAAGATAAAAAAAAAAATAAATAAATAAATAGTGGACAGTGTACAACAAATAAAAACAAGAGACAACACAAGTTAAAATCAACGAAAAAATGCAACGTTTCGGAGATTGAGATCTATCTCCGTCTTCAGGCTGAGACACAGCTGGTCGGAACACCAAGATGCGACTGAAGTTCGCCACAAATTGTTTTCCTTATGTTTTCTGTGTTTTTGTGTGTTGTTTTGTATTTTGTCACTTTGCCTTCCAATACATGTTTGGTCAACAAAACACGAGCAATGGCGTATGTCCACAAACCAATAAATTCCAATTGTAAACTCCCATTGGAAGAAACATTTAAAATTTTTATGAGGTTTATAGCTGCAAAAAAGTACAAATAACGGAACATTTCTGAGTAACCCATGTAGTAATTCTACGATAGAGAAATTACGTTGCATTAAAAATAATTTCGAAATCACCGTAAAACTACCAGACGTGGCTCGTAACAAATGAATCATTATATGTCGACTGATATAATTACCAATATTTATTATTTGTAGTTTTTCCATATTGACTTTGAAAAGCGTGTAGATTTAATTTTGTGATTTTAGCTGTTATTTACCCCCACGTAATCTTTATGTCCCTTCTTCAAAGATATTAAACACCCTGCTTCTTCATTCCGCCGTTGCTACATACGAACTTCATACCAAGCCTCCTCAACGCAGAAAACCTCGATGTTTAAGTGTATTCAAGAGGGGAGAAATGACAATTTTATATACGTATAAAATAGTGTTAGTTTTACAGACGTTGCTTCGGAGTACATTTTCCTCTTACAAAAAAAATTAGCTTAGCCAGTTCTCCCATTATAGCATTTCGAAGTCAGAATTTGCATTTTTTCACTTCATCCAAATCTTGTAAACCAGTACACATAATGAAATGGAAAAAAAATCAAATCAAAACTACATGTCACATTCTACGGCTTGATGTATATAACAACTCATTACAAAAGAATTTGTATTTAAAAAATATTTAAAAAATCTTCTTATTTTTTGTTATTTTTATTATATTTTAATACAAAAAAATTTACAGCGGGTTTTGATATGCTTCAAGCCGTAGACCGTAACAATAAGTTTCGATGTGATTTTTTCAATGTCATTATGTGTATTGGTTTCCAAGTTTTGTGTAAAATAAAAATATGCTTATTTTGAGTTTGAAATGCCATAATGGGAAAACCTGACTGAGGTAATTTATTTCATAGGATAAAATGTACTCTCAACTAATGTCTACGAAACACACAATTTCATATAAATATAAAATTATGATTTTCCCCACTAGAACGCCTTAAGCGCTGACGAAAATCTTGGTACTCAGCCCTCCTTTTTTCCAATTTTAAATTATAGTTTTGCGACAAAACAATGCCAACCGCAGCGTGGTTTTAGTGGGCGTGTTGGACAATTTTAATGTGTTTTCAATTTTTGAGCCATAACCTTTGTTCAAATTGTTCTGTAATAATTTTCTCTTAGACAAAGCATAGGACATATTCTTGTTAAACTGATTGTCAAAAACAATAATGAAATCTTTAATTAATTCGTCATGCAGAATCGTTGCAAGATAATTGCAGGTTTAATTTCAAGAACTCTTTTGTAATGACTCTGAATGAAAAAATTAATGAAAGATTCCATTATTAATTATGCCAAGCAGTTTACCCAGAATATGTACCATGCTTTGCCGTAGAGAAATTTTTGATAATACAGCTTGAATAAATGTTATAGCTCAAAACTGAAAGTACAATAAAATTGTCCAACACCGCGGGTCGCTCTACGGCGGAAGTCACTTCCACCGGCGACGTAACTGGTGTGTTGGAAGGTTGATGCCAGAACCCACCGGAAACGTGACTTCGGTTCGCGAGTATGCACGTCACGAACACTTGATCTGTGCTCACGACGGCAACCCCACACAGCCTCCCCCTTATGTTCTCCTCCTTTGCGACCAGGGAACGTTGGCGGCCATGATGATACAGCCGCTCTAGAACGTATCTGCTTCCAGCGGGTTAATTAAAAAGTCCTGAGCCTGGGTTTGTTGGAGCGGGGTAGGGGCAGCGGAGCGCCAGATCCATATTTCAGTGCGTTGTCGTGAGGGAGGGGGGGGGGATACAGCTCTTGGTTGACCCGAACTCGTGCAGTTTTATTTTTGCAGCACGACCAACACCCCTCCCCCTAACAACCCAAGCCTTTACCCCAGCAAAGTGTCTCGTCCTGCGACTACTAACTACGCCATCTCCATTACAGGATGTCAGACTGTGTATCTCACCACCCCCCTCCCCATTCGCATGCTTAAAATGTGACAAAAATGCATAATTTTATATTCGCACGACATAGTTTTAGTTTTATAGACTTGACCTGTGACCACGTTTACCAGTTGTGAAACATGTTTGGCTCTCGTAGTCTTCCCATAGCGACATATCAAAGTCAAGATTTGCAAGTTACGGGAACATGCGAATAACAAAACCCAACTGACCTACTAGTATAAAATAATTTACGCTGAAATTAGATAGCAAGAGCCATATTGTTCCGTGCTGTGTTTCTTAGGGCCAGGTAGTTGGAAGCTGTGTCGAAACACCTTAATGTACTAGCCCATGACTCACAACCATATGGCTGCATGGTGGTAGTCACGCCGAACTACGTCATAGAAACTTGTTTCAACTACGCCTTAATCCTATGAGACCGGCCTACGAGGCTTAAGTCACATCCCAAGCATGAAATAATGTAGATTTTTAGACCCCTGTAATTCAGTGAATCCCCAGGAGTTTGATTGAGTAAATAAGCGCGAATCAACAGATTTGGGAGCATTCGCTATTGGTCGTGCTAGAAGTAGGTGCTACCCTTATGGAGAGAGACTGATGAAGACGTTTTGGTGACGTCAGAGTTTACTGTGAGGCTGCTAGCACTTACCTTCGGAGCAGTATTGGGCTAAACAGGAGGACAGCTGAACGGGTCGCCGGACAACAAGGAGGTGCGCGACGGGAGTCGAACCGAAGACCTCAAGAGTGAAGACAGTGGTGCACGCGGGGTGCTGCGCAGCACGTGGTCAGCCACAACCACTTCGAACTGTTAAGGTTGGAATCTTTACTATATGAGAGACTGCTGATTGGACTGAACTTTTATTGTTAGTTGTAGTCTTTAATTAATTAATGGTAAATATTTTTTGAGTTTTAATTGTCAAAATTAATTAACATTTCTGTAGCACAGTAGTAATTGTGTGGATAATGAGGGTGCTGTGAAAGTTATAGTTGATTGCTGTTTCGTGTATTTTTGTAAGCTTTGTGAGCTAGTAAATCATTAACTTAATTCAACCCTTTTATTTATAATTATAAGACCTCTGTCCCAAAGAGCTCAGAGAATTTCCCACATGTAAGTTGTTGCTAAACTTGAAACAATATGCTAAAATATTTTTAAGATCACACAATGAAATTCCTTTGTATTAAAAAAATATTCCAAAAATAAAAAATTTCTTAATTTGTAGCAATTTTTAGAAAAATTCAAAAGGGCTCTGTTGTATGTATTTCAATCATTAAGCATACCGCCAATTATATCAAATTCCAGTGAAAATTATTTCATTCATTCAAGTAAGTCAGTTGGTTTTTTATTTGTATGTTCCGTAATTTGCAAATCTTGACTTTGACGTGCCGCTATGGGAAGACTACGTATGTGAGCTTAAAATTTTCACAAGTGGATAATGTAGTCTCAAGTAAAGTATATAAATCTAACAATACGTCTTGCACATACAACATTATAAATTTTTACCACGGAAACACCCTTAAAGACACGATCTACGCCAATTTTCATCATGTTATTATTTGTATATTTGTATAATATATTTTATTTTCTTATTTTAAATAAATACTGTAACTAAATTTTGCTCTAATGAAATTGTTTTTACCTCATAGTTTTTGCATAATGGCTTGTCTAATTCAAAATGCGCATGTTACGGTTTTATGTTACACGATAAAACCAACAAACACACCGAATTAAAAAAAAACATTCATGCTGAATATCGATGTTGTAGGCTACAAGGTCTGCTATATAAAACCACAAAATATTTTTTTTTTAAATTCAGTATTTTTTTATAAAATACATTTTATTTTTTGTTTTTATATAGGATAAATTGTAGCCTACGACATCGTTATTCGCTGTGATTTTTTTTTCGTTTGATATGTCGGTTGGTTTTAGTGTCGTACATACAGCCGTAACATACAACATTTTAACTTCGGTGAGCCATTTGGCAAAAACCATGAGAGATAATAAAATTTCATTAAAGCAATATTTAGTCACAATTTGTGTAAAAAATAAGTGGAAAATAAGTATCTGGTACAAATATTAAAATAAAAATCATTGTTATGAAAATTGCTGTGGACCGTCCCCTTAAGCCTAGTTAGTACTGACGGTTATAGTTTTTGAGGAAGAAAGTGGTCACCAAAAGGTGAGCAAAAACGTGAACACCATCTTGTATACAAGCCTTATGAACGTACTGTACACACAGAAGTACTTGCATGCTTACTTGAGTTAGCCTATTTGTAGGGACTGGAAAATTTCGCGAATTCAATGGCTGTAGGCTAGAATCCATTGTCCTGTGCATACTGAAGCCCCTTCTATTCGTTCATTGTCTGCTGTTCCACTGAGTAGCAGCTAGTGGACTAACGGTCGGGGCTTTAGTATGCATATTACAATGGATTCTAGCCTGTAGGTCATTGAATTCGCGAAATTTTCCAGTCCCTACCTATTTGTCAAAAAATTCGGACATTTTAGGACCTTTGTTTTTATTTTTATTTTTTTTTTTTTACTTTTTAATCTATCATCAATAAACAAGAATGTGGAGATTGTCATTAAAAATATAAAAGGCATCAGTGAAAGGATGAAAACAGATGAATTTATTTGTTGTGACTAGGCAGCTTCAGACTGTATTCTACGCTGATAAAACATATCAGGACAAATTAACGAACGTAAATGTGCCAAAGAAAATCATAACCAAATGACTTGCACAAGAAGGGAAATGAAAATTAGAACCGCCTGTAAACAGTTTAAAGATTGTAGCTAATTAATTAAAAAGGAAATTTCGTTAATTAATTAGCTGTCATCATGCTGTATTTTGTATCGACAGAGTTACAGAATGCAGTTAGAACAAACTATAGCAAAGTAGAGTGATTTTACTACAACGGCTCCCGTTTATGTTTTGAAAAATACCGATCGTTAGAAGTATAGAAACACGGGCTAAAGCCCTTAACGAACTTCCAGCTGCCATCGTTACAGATGAGTAAATTAGGCGGATTCATACTGAAAGAAAAATTTTGTAGGAAGTCTTCCCTGCAAAATTATTTTGTAGTAACAACAAACAATTTTTGTGGTGTCTACAATATTTTAGTAGTGTCAACAAAATGTTTTTGCGACGACCACACAATAAATTTTGTTGGGTAAACACCCCCAAATAATTTGTAGCTGGCACAAAATAATTTTCCCCGTGTATCAACAGCTGTCTAGACTTCTCAGTCCTATAAATGCGGTGCCCACAATATGATATACATTGGCATATAACTATGCGAGCTGTGGTAGTACTAGATTGACACTGCAGATTTAAGCTTTATCATACTTAGGGACAGTAAGTTTTCGCGAAAATATGTTTTTTTTTTCGCACCAGTTTGTTTGAATGCCTTTCGTGAACATCTACAGCTCTGCTTCATAATTATTGGCAGAGTGTCTTTGTGCAGAGGCGTGCACCAATCAGAACAAAGTTAAGGCGCCCGCCTACTGTCCGTGTGTTTGTGAGTGAGGCACGGCGCCAAGGGCGATGCTGGCCAGCTTATTCGGTGCGGCATCACTTCTACCGCGGGACACAAGCGACGTGTAGTGGTATCGTAGATCACTCGCCTGACTGACACTTTCAGTGGTGACCCAGTATTTTTATTGGTGGAAAGGTTTAAGCAAAGTCCGTTGCGTGCTCCTAGACAAGTTTCACACGAATCCCGCAAGTAGTTTTTCAAATATAACAGGTTGAAAAAGCTGTTTTTAGCCGTTTTGAGGAGCTTCGAAATGATTTTTCTAATCGAAGTGATGCTTTGAAAAGACTCTTCAGTCATCATTTGGAGTGTATTTTCTATTCGCACATAGACACATTGGGCATATGTGGAATAGTTTCTTTAAAAAGAAACTGTATTACAAACACACCAACGCATTTCAAGCGCGTGGTAGGCGAGGCCCTTAACTGCGGTACCACACGCTTGTGACTTGAGGTTAGGACCCAACGACGATAAAAGCACAGAATATTTAGGTATACAGAAGTGAAACAGCTGGTAGGAAAGCGAACTGTCACACACGCCAGCAAAATGGCTTCCCTGGCCAGCAACATGGCGGAGACGCCTACCGCCAATCAGCGTAAGGTGGCTGCCCTGCTAGCCGGCAGCCAGGCCAATAGGAAACCTGCCGTAACATGCAGGAGTCAAACAGACACGGGGCTAGTAAGCGACAGCTTTGGGCAGCCAATAAGCGGCGGAGTTCGCCCGTATCAAAAGAGCCGACACATTGTTTCATGTCTGTATTACTATTTAGTCTGTGATAAAAGTTAAAAACATCCTAACACTGACCTCGAAGCAGAGCTGCAGGCGTGTACGTAAGACACTGAAACAAAGTGGGGCAAAAATATTTTCGAGAAAACGTCCTGTCTCAACTCATATTGCTGTATAATGACTAGAGATGATGGTTTACCGCGAAAACGTTTTGTGCCAACATGCCCTTGAAATCGCTGGTTAATTACAACACACATGACTGGGTGATGTACGTCTGACACAACGTAGCTATCTGCATAACATACAGCAAATTTCACTGGCTTGGTCAAATAGGGCAACAGCTCCTTATACAAGCGAAAGCCAGTTATCTTCTGATAAGCTGAACGTGTGTTGAAACCCAGCAAACAGTCGAGTTTTCCCGCAATAAACCATCATTTCTAATAGTGACATTTTGGTAGTTTTATACCCAAGTAAGGAGAATAGGCTGCTGCATCAAGATATAGGTACTTAGTACTGAAATTGTTAAAAGTGGTTAATGCTAAGAGTAAGGGTTTCTGCGAAATGAAAGATGTTCCATTTATTAGTAGCGAAATTTGTCTACCCATCTCTCGTAACTTTCCATTACTGTTTTTAAAAGTACCGATGTGGCGACGACTAAAATACGTTTCATTGGCTATACTTAGAGACATGCAAAATTCGCGTTATTTTCTGACAGCTGACTAGACTGCAAGTGACTATAGGCTTGTTAGACGTCTCCCGCTGGCCGATATTGTCGTGACTTGCCGCGGTGAATACTTACACTGTAGACAGGCCAATCTCTGTAAAGACGTAATACACGTAAATGACAACACATACAAGTTTATGGCCAATTAAATCGCAGATTATGCTCTGTTATGTATAGGAAAGTGAAGTTTAGTCTGCTACCAAATGATAACGCGAATTTTGCATGTCTCTAGCTATACTTTTAGCATTGTTGACGTATGCTGTCTGTAGTAATTTTATCTGCTCTATGGACAATCCAGCTAATTATTTTCAAATAACTGTGTTACAATTCAGTTGAATTAGTTTTGTAATATTATTATACATAGCGATAGAATAAATCAGATAAATTTAAATGATATGGTGTTTAAAACGGAAAAAGGACACCAGTTGTTAAGGAAGGATGGAAATCAGAGGCTGCGAGGGCGCTTAGACTGACGGGTCTAGGGCGTCTAGAAGCTTAAATCCGACCCTGAACATAACGCAAATGAACACGTAAGCAGTCGCACTCCTCCAACCTAAGTAATGCAGCAAAACGTTGTCACAGCCCGTATTTGTAAACAATTTAGAGTAAAACCACAGTAATTAGAGGAACATAATAAGTTGAATCCGTCGTATGTAATTTTACCCTTTACGGAACTTTGCATTTTTGTCGTATCGACTTCAACGCATTTGTTTACAAAAAAAAAAAAATCAAAATAATTACTTCCTGAAAAAATAATTTACATATTCAATTGGGACAACTACGTCAGTTTTGGTATTCAATCCGTTAATTATTTATGATATTATCACTAAAATGCTAAGTCGAAAAATTTCTTACTTTATTTATTTACTTATTTTTGCATTCGTTTGACCCCCCCCCCCCCCTTCGCCACCAAATCGAACATAATTGTTCTGGGACATTGAACATGTCAAAATACTACACACACAAAGTGTCGTTTCAATTTAAATATAAAAAACATACATAACATACAAAATGACATATAAAATACGTAACACACACATAAGTTCACAATATGTCAAAATACTACACACACAAAGTGTCGTTTCAATTTAAATATAAAAAACATACATAACATACAAAATGACATATAAAATACGTAACACACACATAAGTTCACAATATTTTCCTACGCCTGCACAAAATATTCTTCAGTAGTATGAAAAAAGTATTTGACTGTAAGGTGAGCTTTTGTAAGGCGTTGACACGTTTTTCCTTTTTAATCGGTCGCGTCTTCCAATTCCGTGCGACTAAAACATATAGTTTAAAATTTCATCTTATTTTTAAAATTAATGACCGTATTTAGTAGGGGCTACTTAACCGTACATGGCTTACACCAGTTTGAGCAACACTAAATGTCACGAGACGCATATGAAAATTCACGAGGGTAGGAGAGGTCAGCCGAAATTTCAAGTTAAATGTGGTCAAAATCTAACCCGAGAGTAGTAATTTACCTGTGTTCGAATTTTCAACTAATGGCTTGTCGATCAACTACCAAAACATATACTGTATTCACATATAAATAAAATGTCACGTATAGAATTCACAGCGGATAAAGCTTTTACCCAAATATTTATAATGTAGGAAATTTGTAAGAATTTTTTTTTAGATTTCCGCCATCTTAAAACCTCGAATAGTATTGCAGGTGGTTATCAAATCCTGGTAATTGACATGACCTGGTAACGTGACTTACGTAACCTACCCAATTCCAGCGAGTTAATTTTCACAAGCGTCTACGGTGAATGCTCCACGATTTTTCTTTATAACCACGTTGGCTAAATATTGTAAGTTTTCTCGGCAGTGTAAGATATAAAATATATATTTAAATAATGGGCGGGTGGTTTTTGTACGGCAGGTAGGAACTTGTCAAAGGGAATGAGGTCATGTATGACGTCACTGGGGGGTCAAAGGGCGTGGCTCCAGCGGCGAGTACAACGCTTGGAGCGTGTCACAGAGGCGGTGTTTGCCCTGGCACTCGCTTCTAAACGGTGCCCTCAGCCGCGGTGAGGTTTAATTGAAAGTAGGTCCTTAGTGGCTCTCATCCCCCTCCCTTCCCCCAGCTATCCACTACCTCGTCAGCCGCCATCCCTTATCCCCGAGGAAAGGTGGAGAGAGCGAACCCCCAGCGGTGGCAGCTAGTAATTACCCCTTCCCGACCCCTCCAGTCCCAAAACAACCTCACGACTCCGGAGAACATCACCCAGTTATTAATTCATGTCGGGGTTGCTGCGTGGTGCTTCCAGCCACTGGTTTGCCTGGTAGGATCCACTTGCTCTTCTTCTCCACACAGTAAACATTTGTTTTGTACTTTACAAGACTCATGTATATTTCACAGGTAAGGATTGGAAATATACAAACAGGTATGTATTGTGACCCCTGTTTTTCGCGGAAAGAATTTTGCCCCACTTTGTTTCATTGCCTTTCGCGCACAACTGCAATTCTGCCTCATGGCCGGTGATTGGATATTTTAACTGTCACGAGCCTTGGGATTCCAACTGCAAATCACAGCCGTGTGGTGTTGCGGGAACGTTATTGTAGTAGGTTCAGTCAAATGCGAAACGTCTGTTCGCAAACACACGCTGCCAATAACCGTGTACCAGAATTACAGATGTGCACGTAAGGCACTGAAAGAAACTGGGGCAAAAATCTTTTCGCGAAAAACAGGGGTCTCTTTGTGTGTAAATTTACAAACTGTTTTGTTTAGCTACAACTAAATTATTGTGAATTTTATGACAAACTTTTGGTAACCGATTTCCAAGTTTTATTTATAAAGTAGAAAATATTTTGTAAGACGTGACAAGCGTTCGAAAGTTATTATTATTATTATTATTATTTACGTTTAAGAATCTGCTCATGAAAATGCATCCCTAGTTCTCTCAGGTATTTGAAATATTATGACCAATTCAATGACCTGCGTCATTCTTGTTGTAGTTCGTAGACTGATAAATGTTTTGAGATTAGTTTACAAACTTTTTCTTGTAAAAGTTAAAATTTTTTTATTGTTCAGGTGTTGTGGCTTGCATGCAGATTCTTGTGTCGCACGAGGATACTAATTTTCTGAAAAGGTTCCTAAAATGGGTGAAGGGACAACGGACAGCATTCGCTTCCCTGTAAGATTTAGGATAAGTATGAATAGGCTCCCTCACTTATATTATTAAAATATTTTGTTTTCGTATAATATATAAAGTTAATGGCGAAATACTAGCAATGCCTCCTTGTAGAAACATAAAATGAACTATTAAGTGTATATTATTGGACTAAAATGGTACAAGGAGTTAATTAGAATATTATTACTTGGTGAGGGTTAATTACTATCTTAAATTTACAATCAACTTAATTGTGACATGCTTTAGATTTAATACTTCGAATACACGTGCGTAATGAGTTGTTAGGTAATTAGCAAGTCCCTACTGAAATTTTTCCCAATACATCTTGCCAAATTTAGACTCGGGAAGAAATGAAGGAAAATTCAGCATGATTGGTAACACGGGCTGTTGAGGGTTTTGTCTACCATGCTAGAACCACAGTTCTTAAATAGGGAAAAAATTAAAAATATTTTTTTTATATTAATCAATTTTTTTCAGATAACTCTTGCAAACAACTTGGCATTAATGAATGAACATTGCAACAGAAAAGAATAAAGTACCAGTTTTATTCGCTCACTATTTCATTGACAAATGCGAAGTAGGACCAAACATTATAAACATTAGGCATTCATTATAATAATAGGAAATTTTTTTTCCAACGGGGCTGTATTTTGCTTTAAAGGTATTATAGTCAAAATTTATCCTTTTAAATCTAATCGCTTACATATTTATTCCCGGTTTAAATTCCTCATTCGCAGGTTTGGTTGGTTGATTTCTTAATTCTTACATATTGGATTTATAATTTGTACTATGACGTATATTTAAAAAAAGAATAATTTTGCCAATGTCACAAACAAGATAATGAAATAGATTCCAGTAATGATGTATTTTTCGAGTCATATTTTACGCCATATGCATAGAGATACTGGAAAATCGCGGGAGAAGTTGTGTGTCTTAAGGTTGCCGCCTGCCCAGTCTGCCGAGTGGTGTTCATAGCTTCGCCGTTACCAGATCATTCGAAAACTTCTCATCGCACATAAGTCATGCATGCTTAAGAATGACATTCAAAGAATGTTACACGTGTGTATACCCATTTATAGTTCACCGATACTCATTAAGGGCGCGGCTCATCTCAGTTTTAAACGTCTTTATTTATTTTTATATATTAACCAAATATTTTTTTCTTCTTAAAGACGTAAATTGTGATTAAATCTTCCTCTTAGGAAAATTGTGTATCGCTCATAGATTTTGCATAACGAGTCGTAAACGTCAAAATTTGGACTTTACGGTTTTATGTACACCACTAAAACCAACTGACATACCAAAACGAAAAAAATCACAATGTATTACGATGTTATAGGCTATGATTTGACATATATAAAAACAAATAAATTTATATTTTTGTTTTTATTAAAAAATTTTGAATTTTGGAATTAATAATGTAAAAATTTCAACAGTTTTTAAAAAATACAATAATATGTTATTTTTGTTTTTATACGTGTAAAATCACAGCCTACAACATTGTTATACACTGTGAATTTTTTCTGTTAGTTATGTTAGTTGTTTTTAGTGGCGTACATAAAACCGTAAAGTCCAAATTTTGACGTTTACGACTCATTACGCAAAAACTAAGAGAAATACAAACATTTCCTAAGAGAAAGATATAATGACTAATATGTAATAAAAAATATATCTGGTACAAATATAAAAATAAAAAAAAAAAAAAGATGTTGAAAACTGAGGTGAACCTTGCCCTTAAAGAAAATTTTCAAGATGCTGAAAAATTTTCAAGATGCTGAAAAAATAAACAAAGAAAGTCTGTGCATTTTTTTTTGGTACGTAAATCATGACGCAGGATACTTAAAAAGATATAGGCATGCCAACTTTACGTCATAAAGTTATATGGTCATCACTGACAGTCTTGTACGCCTAGGCGACTTGTCGGCGAGAAGACTGCATGCTAGTTCAGTTACTTACTCCTATATAGGCTACGGTGAGGCGCGACGCGCGTGCTCCTCTTAGGAAATTTTTGTATCTCTCATAGTTTTTGCGTAATGAGTCGTAAACGTCAAAATTTACACTTTACGGTTTTAAGTACGCCACTAAAACCAACTGACATATCAAACTGAAAAAATTCACACTTTATAACAAGCTGTAGGCTATGATTTGACGTATATAAAAAAAAATATATATATTTTGTATTTCTAAAAAATTTTTGATATTTTCTAAATTTCAAATTTTTTTATTAAATACAAAAGTATTTTATTTTTTGTTTTTATATATGTCAAATCATAGCCTACAACATTGTTATATAGTGTGAATTTTTTTCAGTTTGGAATGTCAGTTGGTTTTAGTGGCGTACTTAAAACCGTAAAGTGCGAATTTTGACGTTTACGACTCATTACGCAAAAACTATGACAGATACAAAAATTTCCTAAGAGGAAGATTTAATCACAATTTACGTATAAAATAAGAAAACATATCTGGTACTAATATCAAAATAAATAAAAATCTTGAAACTGAGGTAAACCGCGCCCTTAACTGCGCGCTGCGGGAAAAATGTTTACGGCGATAACGTACGCAGTAAACAAAAAAGCAAGGTGAAAAGTTACACTTCCTCAGTCCTTGGAAAATACGACTGTACAGGGTACGAAATTCAGCACTGAAAGGTTCCGTTAAAATTGTTCGTTTCTCGTAGGCTAATTTCAAAACTCAAACAATAGCAGTCGGAGACAGTAGTTTTCGAGCAAAAATTTATCTGGAGTGACCGATTTTTTAAGAACAAACTCTAACGCTGAAATTTCATACACTTAAATTCTACTAAACAAATGCACCTGTTAGTGTAAATGTTTGCTCATATAGTTACAAGCATCATCAGCGAGCGTTATTGTTTTTTTTTTTTGTATTATTTTCATATTAGCTGCAAAAATGTGAAATTTAATTGAGTTTGACTGTCCTATAATTCGAGTAAAACGTATGTTGTTATCGGGTCTTCTATTTTATTATATTTGATCATCTTAGTGAGATTTTAGTTTGCAACCTTCCTGCGTATAATATGTTTATTTAAATGTACTCTATGGATTTAAAAAAACATAATCATGAAATATTCTTTTTAATTTGTGTATGTATGTAAAATAGTAAAAGTATCTGGATAAACTAAATTTGGAGTTTTAAACAGTATTACTTTATTCGCAAGATTACATTACAACAAGAAAATATACAGACGAATATTAAAATTTATTTGCTTATGGCTTGTAGAAATAAAAAGTACTACTATGTTTCGTAATGGAAAAGTGTTAGAGAGGCATTATTGGCAGTACTATATTACCTTGCTTATTAATATATTTTTGTCAAATCATAACAAATTATTGATATCAATAATTTACCATGATGAACCTGAGATGTATTTAAAAATGATTCGGATCAGCGATGCCACGCTAAAACTAAATATATAAATTATGAAGTCTTGAGGTAGGAGCTAGAATCTGTACGTGGAAGTAGTTCCTATCTTACCATCATTACCGTTACAAGTGTTTTTAAGGAGGATCAGTACGTGCCATCTTCGAATTCTGCATGTTCCGCTGTAAGTTCCGAACAGTGAGATTTATTAAAATTTCCCGTCTGACATGGCACAGATATTATTACCTTTTTAGGCTTTACCAAATAATCACAACATTCTTAGTTTCGGACTAGTAACCTTCCGATGGGAAAAAAAGTAACATTTTTTTTTCAATTGATCCCAAATAGCAAACATCAACTGTCCCACTTGTGCAAATCTGATCGTGATAAGCAACCCACAGGCAGTAAATATTCCGAATGCACCCGTAGCAACATGTGGCATACATGATGCATTACGAAATCACCCACACATTAACCACAAGTGTACCACAAGCATTCTTGTTATACTAAGATGATTGTGGGTTAGTTTGCTAAGTCAGCTTGTGGACTGTATACTGATATATGTCAGTCTTTTTAAACTAAGTTGCCCACGTTAAAATTATTTCAGTATAACTACGCACACATTTACTGACATGGCCTGATTTACAACAATTCCAGCGAAAGTAGACGATCATACTAGCGAACGTTGGCCGCTTCTGCCAACAGTTGGACAACTGAAAAATGATAGTATTTGCTACTGGGGATGGTCACAGGTATAGTATAAGCAATAGTAGTCAAGCAATGTCAACTATATACAATGTCATAAACTATTCCGTCCGCAATCTAGAGACATAAATCACTATAGAAAATTTGTAAGCCAAATTAAATGCAGAAACTGCAATATTCCAAAATGGTGGGCCGCAGAGAATTACGTGTGTTAACAACCACGTGAAGGAAGAGTTGCCTACCGATCAGGCATCGTAGCTATAACTACAACATTTTGGTGCGTTTTACTTGAAAGTTGAAAACGTTTGGACCCAGAGAAATTCAGCAAGAGAGTAGGTTTTTCTGTTTAGTCATGGCATTTTAATAATTACTATGGTATCAAACATCACTCTCCAGTCACGGTAACCATATCGTGTGCAACAAGGTGCAAATAGGTATTTTTCAAATAATAAATGGGACGTACAACGCACTCTTAACTTAATTTCGGTTTATTTAGACAGAATATTGTTCCTTAAACACAAATAGTTTTCATAAAAATCTACAAAATATGATTTTCAGACTGCACCTTTAAGGGCTTCTGCAGTCCTTAATATTTATGATGGATCTCCGGTGCCGCATCAAAAATCTTTATTTTAATGTCATAAATAGATAGTATAACAAATAGTAATCAAGTAATGTCAATAATATAATATTCCCTCTGCCTTGACGAAGAATAAAACACTATAGAAAATTTGTAGCCAAAATAAAATGCAGAAGTTCCATTATAATGTATTGGTTTGTGGACATACGTCATTGCTCATGTTTTGCATATAAAATTTGTGTTGAATGACAAAGTACAAAAAAGAATAAGAACTAAAACGCTATAAAACACATAAAAATTCCACAGGAAATCTGTCAATTTTTTCCCCTTTAATTGTTCATTTTTTTATTACATTAGACAACAAAGAATTCTAGAGATAGAATTCAGTCGAATATCGACACAACACCCAGAGACAAAAGACAGACACAAATATAGAACCAGAGCCCCAAAATTATGTATAACAAGTTTTGCCAGCGAAACATGAGGGATGGCATTTGTCCACAAACCAATTAATAATAATTGTAAACACTCATTGCAACAAACATATTAAAATCTCAGAAGTATCATTATTCCAATATGACAGGTACTGATCCCCTTAACATTTATTTTTATCTACCGCACACTCGTAAGGTGATTTTCGGGAATGGTGTGGATTCTGTCATTGGAAAGCCCTGGTGAGGATCTCCATTTGCTCTGTACGTGGGTAACTGATCCTGAGCTGCGAGAAAGGATAATGGAGTGTTTGCGTAGCGCACCTGGAGTCGTGTGAGATTTATTTCCTCCGAGGTTTGTGGTCGGTGGATGGAGGTTGGGTGTGTTAGGAGGAGGGAGGGTAAGAACTCGAGCCTGGCAACAGGGGAAGAGGAGGGGAGGGTTTTTTGGAATCATGGCGGAATGCGGTTACGCCTTGTTGTGCGCCCTCGCACGCACACACACACGCACACACACACACACACACACACACACACTCACACGCCCGCAACGCCCGCGGAAGACTTGTCAGAACCACTGCCCCGGAACAATGTAATCCAGGATGAGACGGGCATGCGGAGTTCGCTAATTCCCCGTCCTTTTCCCTCTTTCCTTCATCCTTATCTGCTTCTTCCTTCACTCCACACATACCTCGTTCTTCACGCGTCTTTCATACTCTGCCAGAACGCCAGTTCGCGGCCTCTTCAACCATGCTGAAAACACGTTGCCTTGACTAGTGGGAAAAAATTTCATGCCCTGTTGTACTTGAAAATCCATTACGTGGATCCTGCCTTCTGGACAGACTCGCAGCACATAATAAATAAGTATTAACCACGGTCGTAGAAGAACAGGTCTGGGCACTCGCCTATCTTTGCTTGACCACCTTGTTTTTGGCTGCAGTTCACCGAGTTACCGAGAATGTTGTTCTCTTTGGCGCTGCAGTCAGGGCGGTCGGGCTCAAACTCCGCCCACTTTTTTCCATTGTTAACACTATAAAGTAAATAAAGATTGCTGGAGCCATGTTTTAGGACTGTGAGCGAAGGAAGTATTTCATAAATTGATAAAAAATACGTTTCGATAAATTGTTTATCTTAGTGGGAGGGAAGTGGGCGGAGTTTGAGCCCGACCGCCCTGACTGCAGCGCCAAAGACGTATAGCATTATCGTGAACTTGGCGAACTACAGCCAAACAACAAGCGGGTCAAGTTTCCAGGCGAGTGTCCAGACCTGTTCTTCTACGGCCGCGGTCATAACAGAAGCGACAAGACGTGATTTTTATCGTACTCGTTTTCTCTTAGGAATGCCATGGCGTCGGAGTTCGCAAGAATTTGGTTACCCTGTAGTTTATTTGGCCTTATTTTGTTATCTGTGAGGAAATTGATACGTAAGTAACGCCACATTTACGATTTCTAAACATGTAAATTATATACTAACACATTATAGTAGTTCGTGTATGGATGTTAAAACCAATGTCTCAAATTCCATATGACTTTATTTTCCTGACGCCCCGAGAGCGGGTACAATAACAATGTTTAAAAAAAGCTTCATTATGTCGCTTGTAATAGAGTTAGTTACTATCTGATGTTGAGCCTCGAATCATCGTGTTCATCACTTAAAAATATTAAGCTAATATGCAAACTAATTACAATATCTCAAGCACTACAAGAGGTTATAGAAACCAATGTCTCTAATCCACGTGGTATTGTTTATATTCCTGTACGCGTCGAGGGCTGGTACCTTTAGGTTTACATGCTCTGGCTGGTACGATAATAACAATGAAAAGACATTCCTTGTAGCTTCTGTTAGCATTATTTATTCTGTGCTTGCTGCGTGGATGGAAGAAGGCCAGGGTAACGGGTGGTCCGACTGCACGACTAGCGAGACATGCCTGTTTCTCTCCGGCCCGGGGAATGGATGCGGTTAGATTACTCTGGAGCAGCGACGGAATGAGAAAGGCGGGGAAACGGAAGTTCCCCGAGAAAACCCACCGACCAATGGCAACGTCCGCCATGTTACCCACATGCGAAAAATCCCTGTCCGAACCCACCGGGGATTGCCTAGGTGGGAGGCGAGAGGTCTGACTCTTCGCCCATCTGCTCATTATGTTATATTTAATAAAAATAAAACCTTTTCACCAGGTTTTGTAGATCTGTGTTTATTTTCGTATTTCGTTATAGTTTTTTTTAATCTATTGTATATCATACATAAAAATGTTAAGTGACTGACCGACTGACATACCAAATCAAATTACAAACAGCTGAACCTTGACACCTGAAATTCACGGTTGTTCCCCTCAGGGCGTAGGTGAGTACCACAGCCGTAGAAGAACAGGTCTGGCCACTCGCCTGGAAATTTGACCCCCTTGTTGTTTGGCTGTAGTTCACCAAGTTACCGAGAATATTGTGTGTTATTGGCGCTGATGTTACGGCGGTCGGACTAAACTCCGCCCACTTCCTCCCCACTAAAATAAACAATGTATCAAAACGTATTTTTTATCAATTTACGAAATACTTTCTTCGCTCACAAATTTAAGAAAAGGCTCCAGCAATCTTTATTATCTTTATAAATTTAACAATGGAAAAAAGTGGACGGAGTTTGAGTCCGACCGCGCGGAAAACAGCGCCATAAAGTACGACATTCTCGGCAACTTGACGAACTACAGCCAAACAACAAGGGGGTCAATCTGAATACATTGTTAGATAGGCTAGTGTCCAGACCTGTTCTTCTACGACCGTGGTGAGTACTAAGAAGGCATTGTTCGAAATTCGCCCCTTAGAAAATGTTTCTCAAACCCGACGCACTATTGTTGAGAGTTGCATTTAATGCTACGGGTCCGTATTTTTGTTATTTAAGTAAGTTTTATTTTTTAAATCCTGAAAGGTAGCAGATATCGTAAAACTATTACACGCAAATGTTGGAAATTGTTTGTACTGCATATCCAAATTTAAAAACATAAGTTTGTGTAATTTTGGCTAATAATTGATCTTAAAAATATATAAATAAGTCGATAATTAGCCAAAATAATCTTATGTGTTAAATTTTTTTAACTTATTTATTTCCCATTTACCGATTACAGCACTTACATAAATTCTTTTTATATAATGGAAAACATCACACTTACATAAGCAAAGCTTGTGCGTGAGTGCTACTAGATAAATTATTTTCTATAGCTGCGGTAATTTATGCAAGAAAACTTGTCATGGTATTAAATTAAATTGCAAAATTAAAAAATTAATATTGTCGGATGCAGATGGTATTTAACAATTTAAAATACATAAAATGTAAAAATACTACTTAAAAAGTAAAGACAACTCACCATCAGTTACGGGCGCAGTTCACCTCAGTTTTCAACGTCATTTTTTATTTTTATATTTGCACCAGACATTTTTTTTCTTATTTTAGACATAAATTGTGATTAAATCTTCCTCTAAGGAAATTTTTGTATCTCTCATTGTTTTTGCGTAATGAGTCGTAAACGTCAAAATGTGCACTTTACGGTTTTATGTACGCCAATAAAACCGACTGACATACCAAACCAAAAAAATGCACAGTTTGTAACAATGTTGTAGGCTCTGACTTGACACATATAAAAACAATAAAATATATTTTTTTGTTATTAATTTTTTTATTTTCAAATTTAGCATTTTTTTTAAATACAAAATCATTTTATTTTTGGTTGTTATATATGTCAAATCATAGCCTACAGCATTGTTATACACTGCGAATTTTTTCGGTTTGGTATGTCTGTTGGTTTTAGTGGCGTACATAAAACCGTCAAGTGCAAATTTTGACGTTTACTACTCATTACGCAAAAGCTAATAGAGATACAAGTTTCCTTAGAGGAAAATTTAATCACAATTTATGTCTAAAAAAAAAATACCTGGTACAAATATAAAAATAAAAATACTCTTTGAAAACTGAGGTGTTCGCGCCCTTAAGTTATTTAACCAAAGATCAATATAAATATTCTATATATATATATATATTTTTTTTTTTTAATTTTTAGGAAGAATTGTTACATTTTGTTAAAGCAAGAATATATGATCTATGAGAAATTATTTTGTGAACTAGGGGAATTGGTAAATTTATTTTTACCTTTTGTCGAGTAGGATATATATGAGATAAATATAACGCTATGAAGGGTAATATAGTAAAAACAATTTTCAATATTTCTATATAACGGTTTTACGATGTCTGCTTCCTTTCAGGATTTAAAAAATTAAACTCGAAAACAAAACAGCATAAACATAAACCCGTGGTCTTAACTAGACCACTCGTTTGAAAGCATTTTCAACAACTTGGTTCCTGGGGTGGCCATTTGGAGAAGTGCCCTTTCCCCATTGGTCGCCTAGAGAGCCAACTACAATCAGGACTCCTGAACCCACCTATATAAGGGTCTTGCATAGCTCAGGTTCGTACCGACTGCGCAGTGTATCGTACACGCGCAAAAAATAATTAACGTGTCCATAGTGGTAAGTAATTATCCGTGGCAAGCCGTTACGCGCTGAAAATAGAACTTTTCACAAGGCTTTTCTGAGCGCTCACTTTATCCTTAACATCATATATATATATATATATATATATATATATATATATATATATATATATATATATATATAAATACGACTAAGAGAGCGCAACTAGGTATGTGAATACGTAGACGTAACCACCATAACTTGTTTCCACGATATCGAAATAAACAATTTTCTATGGAATTTATTACGCTGTTATTGCAGTGAAATATACATACTCCTGGACCCCTATTAAATGTCACAACCTGCTATTTACACCTACGCAGCGCAGGCACAGAACATGTAAAACGGGTCTTCAAATGGAACCTCTAGTCACAGTTGGAGTTTAATAAACCCCCCTCGCGTTTTTTTAGCTGCGCGAACACAGCAAATAGGTACTAGTACCAAAATATTTTATAAGGGCATGTTTACAACTATTTTGCACCCATATTTATCTTGTACTTCTGTGTGTGTATTAATTATACTACATCGCGACCAGACGCAACGAATGAGCAAAGTTACACTACATCGCGACCAGACGCAACGAATGAGCAAAGTTTGTGTTGTATACGTACATAGCAATATTTTGTTATTTCGCTGTATATTTTCCTTTATTTTTTAATCCGGTACCTTGAAGAATGGTTCCGTAAAGCGGAGAAGTGAGAAGAATTCCAACAGGACATAACATTTCCGAAAAGTAAAACGAAAAACGATGATGGTGATAGTGAAACAGAAGTGGAATTCCAGGTGACGGTCCCACTATCTCTGAGGCATTTTAATTAAGGCTTCATCAGACGAGAATGAACTCACAAAACATTACAAAAATGTGAGTAACTGATTCTACAGCCTAACAACAAAGCACATCATAGTGAAGGTAGCTTTTGATTTTGCGCAGAAAAGCGGAGTTTCCGAAAAAAAGCCAACCACGGGAGTGCAGGAAAATATTGGTTAAAAAGTATTTGCAAATGCCTTAAAATATTTTCTAAGGCCAGACCTGTGCAATGTTGCAAGAGAACTGGGTTTCATCTGTTCAAGTTTCAGAACTTTTTTTTCTTGAAATCGTTATCTGTCCCAACCCAAAAGTAAATTAGAAGCGAAAGGGAAGGAAATTCAGAGAACAAGGAAGACGAAGTTTTTTTTTCGAGTTTTAACTAAAAGCAAGACATAAGCCGATAAAAGAAGAAGATAACAAACAAGTATAACAAACCAAATCCAGTTCTCTCTACAGGTCTTGAGGAAGTAACGATATGCCCAGCTAGTGAAGAATCGTATGAAGATAACTGGATTCAGCGTGGAATATCCAAAGACTTGTTGGACGAGGGAAGTTACACTAACGAAGGCTTATCCTCACTAATGTGCACTATAAGCCTCCAGGTAGCATAAGGTTAGGCGTACGTTGTTGACATTCATTTACAAAGTAAACTTTGACTGTATGGTGTTTAAATATTATTTGCGAGAATAAAATCCTGATGCTTCATGAATAAATAAACAATGTCTTGAAAAATTACCGTGTCTGCGTAATTTAATTTACGGCCCGTCATAAAAAAAAGTATCTATTATTAGTAGAGCCTCGATTTTATGGTGAAAAGATTTTTGCACCATTTGGCTTCAATGCCTTATGTTCACATCCGCAACTCTGTTTCATGGTCAGTGATTGGATGTTTTAACTGTCACACGTCTTGAGGTTCTACTGACAAATCACATACGTATTGCGTCACATTAGCCTCATTGTTATTGGTGCAGTCAAATGAGGGACGTGTCTGAGCAAAGACCCGCAGCCAATAGCCGTGAAGCAGAGCTGCCGAGGTGCACGCGAGACACTTAAATAAAATGTTGCAAAAATCTTTTCGCGACAAAATCATGGCTCTAATTATTAGTACGCTCATGAACTTCCTTTCCTTCTATAGACTAATTAAATTAATCAGTATAATCAGAGGCACTGGAAAATCACGATACTATTTAACATAGTCTCCAATAACCTGTAGTATCTTTATCGTGACACGTGTGAGTTTTGCGGCAAATCACACACTCTGTGTGTTCAAGCTGTACTGTTCTAACTGGGTTTCTTGAAGCGAGGATCGTGCTTCAAATAAACAACAGCCAATATCGATAAAAAAATCTTCTGTATTATACACAGTATGTTGGAGCCTAGCAAACAGTGAACTTTTCCCGCGATTTTCCCGTATCTCTAGGTATAATATAATGTATTGATAATTTGATCATTCATTGTGTTACAGAACTCAAAATTTTTACAGTAATGAAGACACAATCTTGTTTCTTCTTTTTTGTTTTCTGTTTCATAAGCTAAGAATTTTTTTGTGTCTGATGGATATTATACGTAGAGTGATTGTAATTATATATCTTTAAACCACCGTTCAAACTTGATAAAAATTTATATTTTGATTTTATTAATGAATAAACTTTAAATGGCCTGAATTTTTTATTAGTGTTCTATGTTTACAGATTTATATTTGTGTGCATGTTTATATTTTTCACCTATAAAAAAGAGCTAAATTTGTATTTTTTCAAGTTAGTGTTACTCTTGGAAGGTGGTTGTCTGCCATCCTGGCCGCCGAGCAGAGCTTCGACCGTAAACAGGTTACTTGAAACCTACTTATCACTAGAGACATGCAAAATTCGCGTTATTTACTGACTGCTGACTAGACTCCAAGTGACTATATGCTTTTTCGACGTCTCCCGCTGGCCGATATTGTCGTGACTTGCCGCGGAGAATGCTTACAAGGTAGAGAGGTCAATCTCTGCGAAGACGTAACACACGTAAATGACAACACATAAATGTTCGTGGCCAATTGAATCGCAGATTATGCTCTGTTATGTACAGGAAAGTTAAGTTTAGTCTACTACCAAATGATAACGCGAATTTTGCATGTCTCTACTCATCACACATGAGTGATGTCTGCTTAGAAATAACAATTAAAGAAAGTTACACGTGTGTAAACCTATTTTGAGTTCATCACTACTCACTCGAGCATATTTTCTAGTGGCCGAAAATGACGAAAATTATAATTTTTGCTTCTTTAAGGTGTGTAAAGCTTGGCATAGAATGTTAAAAAAAAGGTACGCGTATATCAAATTCTCTTGTCACAGTGTTTGTTTCCATACTCCTCCGAAACGGCTTAACCGATTTCAATGAAATTTTGTATATAAATTCGGTAGGTCTGCGAATAGGTTTTTATAAATTTTTTATGCTTCTAAGTGCTATTGTTTAGTAAATAGTTTTAATTAATGTATGTAACAAAACAACGTTTGTCGGGTCACCTAGTGTGTGATATATATATATATATATATATATATATATATACACACACACGTGTACAGTACACATTTACCTTTAATAATGCGTAACAGTAACAAAACTACTCTGCCACCACAGAAAGTCGCATAGAATGAGTGAGAGAATTTGGACAGCACTCAACATCGAGGTCTTCAGCGCTGGTGAGGGGTGACATGAGGTGAGTATGGAGTTGTGCTGGAATTATAGGGCGGGGGGAAACGGGAGATCCCCGGGAAAACCCGCCGACCAGCGGCATCATCCGGCACGATTCCCACATGCGAAAATCCGACCCGACCGACCCCGCCGGGGAATCGAACCCGGATCGCTTTGGTGGGAGGCGAATGGTCTGACCGTGCGGCCACCGCGGCTCCAAGTCTCGTAGAGGCAAGTTTTATGTGAGAAGACTCCACGGCAGTTCAGCGACTTGCGTCTAGAGGTTAGGATGAGGCGTGTTGTGTCGCTCTTACATCTACTGCACTTCAAAGTCCCGAACGTGTAAAATGTCAGGCAAACTTATGAAATTTGTGATAATGTCTTGAATTCTATTTACCTTGCCCAATAGTACAAACATCGTAGTTGAAATATTTATGTGTATTTAAACCGCTGTCAGTCCAGGAAATTATATATATATATATATATATATATATATATATATATATATATATATAATAAGACTGATTGCAGCCTTAATACTTTAATAGTTCACATGCTATGGTTCTACTGCAGCACAAGGCAAATATAATTTGCGCTATAATAGCACATTTCACACTTTTCTACTCAGAATTGAAAAAAAAAAAAAAAATATTTGCGAAAAATAAAATAAAATAATAGTTAAACAGGATGTCAAAAAAGAAACGCATAATAAGTACACAACACGAATCCTTGGCTGAAATGGAGACGGAAATGTTTGTGACAAAATTTTGTACGATGATATTTTATATGCACAACATGGCAACATAGCACTGTAGTTAGTCCCCTCTTGCGCTCCTCTGATATCTTCCTTACTTTACTACTACTGCTGCAACCTGCATATAATGGGTTCAGGTTAAAATACTGAGTCCAAACATATTTCTATGTTTACTTGACGTAACGTATATGAAATCATGCCTAGTTACTAAGTGCAAGATGGGACTATCTCCGTATAGTGTTGCAACAATGTGCTCATAAATTGTCGTCCTACATTTTCCCACTAACATTCTCGTCTTCAATTTATCCCAGGATTCATGTTGTGTGTTTGGTATGCGTTTTTTTTTTTTGCGGATATCCTGTGTATGGCAACTCCATAAGTTGAAACTTTTTTGTCTTAAAAATCACATAAATTGTTATAGGCAGTAACAAAATAAGTTTACACGAAGTTTTGTAGCTATGATTAAATGACGTCACAGCAATAAGAATTCATATGTTGCTCTCCATAAGTTTGGGGAACATTTGTCTTACAAATTACATAAAATTGTGACTAACCATAGCTACAAAAATTCCTGTAAAATTATCCCGTTACTGCCTATAAGCATTTATGGCGAAAAGATTTTTGCAACATTTGGTTTCGATGCGTCATGTGCACACCTGCAGCTCTGCTACATCGTCTGTGATTGGATGATTTTACTCTCACTTGCCTTGGCAAATTATAGACGTACAGACTCACAATACTCTTATTCTGATTGGTGCAGTCAAATGAGAAACGTGTATGAACATAGACACGCTGCCAATAACCTTGAAACAGAACTGCCGATGTGCACGCGAGTCACTGAAACAAAATGAGGCAAAAATCTTTTCGCGACAAAATCGTGGCCCTAGCTATGGTTGAATAATATCACAGCTATTATAATTATTATGTTTCTCTCCATAACTTTGGGGGAATTTTGTCTTATAAAGCAAATAGGTTCTTATATACAGTATCAAGATAATTTTACACGAAATTTTGTTGCTATGTTTGAATAATATCACAGCAATTGTAACTAACATGTTTCACACTGTAACTTTGGGGCAATTTCGTCTTGAAAATTGCATAAATATTTATAGGCAGTAACGAGATTATTTTACACGAACTTTTGATGCTATGATAAAATTATTTCACAACAATTATAGTTCATATGTTTCTCTCCATAATTTTGGGACACCTTTTGTCTGCTAAATTGCATAAATACTAATAGATAATAACAAGATAATTTTACACGAATTTTTGTCGCTACGGTTGAATAATATCTCTTCATAATTTTGGTGCACTTTTCTTAAAAACTCCATCGCTAATCTGTATGTGTACAAGTGTAATATGATTTTGTTTATTTTCTATAACATAATCAATTGATATTACATCACATGGCATTTTTACAGTTACTGGTACAAGTCTGATAAGTGTAAAATACGTTAATATGAGGCATCTTGGGTACCTAAATGTATGCATCTGAACACTGCCATAATAACGAAAACTGCAAAAAGAAATTTTTCCTATAGTAGGGGTGCCAAATGTTGCTACCCCTCCCCCTCAAATCCCTTAACCCGAAAGGTTTCGATGCTCCTCAACGAGTTTTTTGTATGACATAGAGGCGGTGATAATATTGAAGTCACATATTTTTGTTCCCGTAACAAAGAATGAAGATATTTTTGAAAACCGAACAATGTATAATTCAGCTTTTTATCCCCGTCACTCATTATGCATGTGTGCGTCGTGTGTTCGCACACGCATTTGTTTGCCCTACCTATTTGTGTGCATCAGGGTCTGTGCATGGATGCGTGCATTGCCTTCCGCAGCCTCAGATGTAAAGTTTGTAACAGATAAACCGATTATAACTAACTTCGCTGTACGCCAATCCCACCATCCTGAGGCAAACATAAAGACCGTTTTTTTAAATTTTTTTTACAAACACAGTTTTGGGAACTGGATGTTTGAAAACATTTTCGTGAGGTACAAAAAAAAAATATAATTCGATTAAAAAATGTTTGGACAGTGTTAGAAAAGTATGGAGATAAAAAAAATGTTGAGGGTTTAAACAATGTTGAAAGTTGGCAGCCTGTTTCAGCGTATTTAGTTCATCCGTAACATGTGGCAACACCCTTCAAAAACTCGTTTAAATAAACAAATGAAAAAATTTTTGAAGCTTCTCCATCAGCGGAATATTGTAGTTGTCAATAATTCCGAAAATGATTACTCAGGATACCAAAACTTTTATCAAGTTTATTTTAATATTTTCTGAAATAATCAGGAATTATTCACCAAAGTTAGAAAACTTTTGAACGAGCAAACATATCTTAGATCACGCTATTGGTAATTTCAAAAGAACAAATCTAAAAGTCTTTATAAACTAAAAAGTTTAAATTATTGGCATTCCTTACAAATTTTTTATGATTAAAAATTATCTTCTACGTGAGCTACGAGTAGTTTTGCGCATATTCGGTGTATCGATGACATTTTTTCATTGAATAATGTGTCGTGTTTAATAAAATTAGATTTCACGTACGGAGTTTATTTTAGCAAATTTTTTCCACTACATAAGGAATGATTATAACCGTAGAATGTTTCTGCCCAGGAATTAGAATAAACATCATACATTGTTTTATTTTTGTACATCTCCGGAAATACATCAAAGTGTAAAAAATGTGTGTTATTTAAAAAAAAAAAAAAAGGATAATTTTTAATCGAACTGTCCTATTTTCGAACTTTTCTTTTACAAATTAAACTCTGAACATAGCCTGAAACAGTTATCAATGTGTCATTAATAATCAGGTCCCCTGGGATATTGTAAGGCCAAAATGTTTTGTTAGCTAATTACAATGGTGTACTTAAACTTTTGGCAGAAGCTGTATTACTTTCGTAACTGTAATTATATCTGTAACAGCAGTAACCGCTACAAATATTTATGATGTATAAAATTCTATCAATATATATTCTGTTCAGAAGTTACATTTTGGTTCCATAAATTTACCCAAAATATAAGTTATGGCACAAAATACAAAAATTCAAGATAGCGACGTACTCCAACTCTTAAGTCTGTTACATTAAGTCACAAGCTTAGAATGGGTAGCATGGGTAAGGCAAAATTTAATCTTAAGGGCGCGATTCACCTCAAAGTTCGTATTTTTATATTGTTATATTTGTACCAGATGGTTTTCTTATTTAAGACATAAATTGTGACTAAATCTTCTTCTTAGGAAATTTTTTTTAACTCTAATAGTTTTTGCGTAATGAGTCGTAAACATAAAAATTTGCACTTTACAGTTTTGTGCACGCCACTAAAACCCTCTGACATACCAGACCGAAAAAATTCACAGTGTATAACAATGTTGTAGGTTGTGATTTGACATATATAAAAACAAATAATATGTAGTTTTGTATTTAAAAAAAAATTGTAAATTTTAATGTTCATTTCAAAATTCACCATTTTTTATTAAATACAAAAATATTTTATTTTTTATTTTATATATGTAAAATCATAGCCTACAACATTGTTATACATTGTACATTTTGTCGGTTTGGTATGTCAGTCGGTTATAGTGGCGTGCATAAAACAGTAAAGTGCAAATTTTGACGTTTACGACTCGTTACGCAAAAACTATAAGATATACAAAAATTTCCTAAGGGGAAGATTTAATCACAATTTATGTCTAAAATAAAAAAAATATCTGGTACAAATTAAAAAAAAAAGACGTTGAAAACTGAGGTGAATCGCGCTCTAATGGCGTTCAAACAGTAAAGCGAGTAGAGTTTAGAAGCGTCTACCAAGTCACTGGAAACTAATTGCTTGAAGGGCATTTAGGCATAACCTAGTAATCGAGGAAATCTGTTAAGTGACTGAAAATGACGCTCTTACGACTTCGCATCATTAAAGTATATATTTTATGGCAAATAGACTTTTTCACCACTATATTCCAGTGCCATATGTGCACATCTGCAGCTCTGCGTCCTGGCCAGTGATTGGTGTTTTAACTCTCTTTTGTCTTGGAGTTCTACTGGCGAATCACAGACGTATGGCGTCAAAATAACCTTATTCTGATTGGTGCAGTCAAATAAGAGACTTTATTCAAAAAATGCACATTACCAAATAACTATGCAGCAGAGCTGCCCGAAGTGCACGCAAGGCATTAAAACAAAATGAGGCAAAATTGTTTAGCAACAAAATTGTGGCTCTATTCATCTTGTAATTACTTCTTGCATTACCGTGAATTTTTAATGGTTTTGACCTGGTTGCACTTTTATGGTAACATTGTATAAATGCACAGCTTACCATTTATTGTACTCGAAATGAATGCTGGTGAGAATAAATGAGAAATGGTTGATTACAGCGGAAAATTTTATTATATTCAGAGAATCAAGAGTTATATTGTATAAATTAAATGGTGTGTAAGTTTAATTTTTTTGCCATAATCATCGGTATTGCTAAAAAAAATTTCATATACCTGTAGACCTGTTTTTTATTTTTGCAAATGTGAAAAATCGCTGAATAACTTCAAACGGCACTCAGTTCAAATTATATCTCCACCCTTAACCAAGTCTATACTCAAAATCTTTTAGGTTTATTTGAAAGCAATGCAGTTACAAAAAAAAAAACCCTCTTGACTCTACATTTTACCTCGTTCGTTTTTTTGTACTGTGTATTCTCTGCTGGTCGATCAAACGAAGCTATTGCTGCAATAATATGTATTTTTTTCTTTCTCTTCCTCTATAACGGTCACAAAGCTTTGAAACATTTTAACCTCGGGCAACTACGTATTAGAATATTCATCTTTAACATATATGACATATTTTCGGGTTATATCATAGAATTGTTACATGGCTACAGAGGGAAAATAAATTATGCAAAATCTTTATGTTGACAGTAACTGTTTATTTGTTTAGTTATACTTACGAAGCCTTTTTTACCTTTTGGCTTGTTATTGCAACTGTATGAACAGGCGGCATTCAAACTGTGAATTCTTCTTTTATATAATGTTCTATGATGAAGTACAAAATACTGGTAAAAAGTTCTTGAGAAATTTTTGCAAGGTTACGGACGTTCTGTTATTTTCCATAACTTATTCTCTAGAAATTTATATGTATTGGCTCTAGAGTCCGGAAAAATTCGTCGGTTAACTGACCTGTAGGTTAACCTCCAAGAATATATGTGTACTGAATGTGTCAGCAGCTGTTTATTAGCTGCTCGCTGACAGTGAATTGGGCCTGTATTCAGCTACAGTTTTATTATTGGCTAAGCTACTTCCAGGAAGTGTCGAGTAAGTCAACGATCAATTATGAACGTGATACAGACCTATAGTTGCTGGAACTCAAGCTTGCGCCTAAAAGAAAACGAGAAATTTTCAGGTCTCTCTGTACAGCGAAAAGAATTTTGCATCACTTTGTTTCAGTGCCTTACGTGCACATCTGCAGTTCTGCTTCGTGGTCAGTGATTGGATATTTTAACTGTCACGAGCCTTGGGCTTCTTCCAGCAAATCACGGACGTGTAGCGTTGAACGAATGTTATTGTAATTGGCTCAGTCAAATAAGATACGGCCCTTCGCATAGACGCGCTGCCAATAACTGTGAAGCAGAATTGCAGATGTGCACGTAAGCCACTGAAATAAACTGTGCCAAAATTCTTTTCGCGAAAAACAAGGGTCCCTAAGCATAGGTGGATCCAAAGCATGTTTTGAGAGGGTAGGGAAGTTTTACTGGGAACATGATTCCGACTTAATAAAGAACAGCACGTTTATATGAAATAGTTCCGTGAATGTTCCAGAACAAAAGTATCAAAATTGTTGATGCTCTGGGTTTGACGTGAATAAATTAACGTAATTTACGAAGGTTATTAGAAAATTTTAATCTTTATTTTCAAGTACTCATAACTCCCCTAGTAAACGTTTTATGTATTGCAAGCCCCATACAGCAGGCGCTAGCAGCGTTTGAGGTAGGGAAACTGGCAGGCTTTAAGGTCTAGACTGGCCCGTGCGTCAACAACAGTATCGCCTTTATGCGCGGGGAGCGGAAACGGCGTGCAGCTTTTTACTATGGGACTTTAATCGGTAACGCTTTTTTATTTACGGAAAGTGCGTAGTAAACTCTAGCACTTTTTTTTTTTTTTTTTTTTTTACGATTCCGGTAGGTACTTTTTACACGACAGCAGTCCGAAAAAAAACCGTTTTTATCAATTTTTAGGTGCCCCGAAACCATGTTTCTAAGCACGATATTAAGAAAACAAAAATATAGAATAATAGTTTTAAATGTGTTTTCTTTTCGTAGTTAAAGACATGGAATACACGCTTAGTAGTATTACTTAAAAAAATTTCTCTTAGGAGGATGCTTGACGGAAAAATGTTACTGTTTCAAACATTTTTATATTTGTACGAGATATGGTTTGTTTTGTAGACGTTCATTGTTACCATGCTATACTGTAATGAAAAATGTTTGGCTTTCACAGTTTTTTTATAACGGCATGTCGATGTCAAAATTACCTTAAAACGGGTCTATGCGTTAAAGGAAAACCAACTAATTTTACCGAACTGAAAAAAAGTCACTCTTAGTAGTTAAGACGTAGGCCACAAGGTCTCGTGTATCAAAAAATAAAATACCTTTGTATTTTTAAGAAATTCTGGAATTTTCTAAGTTTTAATTTCACCTTAAATTTTTTTTAAATGCAACATTTTAAAATTATTTTTTTTTGTTATTGTATAGGATACCTTGTAGCCGATAACATCGTTATTCAGTGTGCATTTTTGTTTCAGTTTGTTAAATAAGTTGGTTTTCCTTTCCATAAAATCGCTTTGTGCAAATTTGGACTTTGATGAGCTTTTATAAAAAAAACTGCGATAGCTAAACAAATTTTTATTACAGTAAAAAGTAGCCACAATGTATGTCTACAAAACCATATCTCGTAAAAATGTTAAAACAATAAAATTTTTCGATCAAGTGCCTACTTAAGGGGGCGGTTCACCTCAGTTTTCAACGTCTTTATTATTTTCCATTTGTATCAGATATTTTTTTCTTATTTTAGACATAAATTGTGACAAAATCTTCCTCTTAGAAAATTGATGTATCTCTCACAGTTTTCACGTAATGAGTAGAGATGATTGTTTATCGCGGGAAAACTTGACTATTTGCTAGGCTTCAACGTACGTTCAGCTTATCAAAAGATTACTAGCTTTTCCTTGTACGCAAAGCTACTGCCCTATTTGACTAAGCCAATAAGAATACCGCTATTTTAATATTTGATGCACGTTATTGGTCTTTAGACAGCTACGTGTTTTCAAGGCTATGTTGGCACAAAACATTTTCGCGATATACCATAATCTCTAGTAATGAGTCGTAAACGTCAAAATTTGCACTTTACGGTTTTATGTACGCCACTAAAACCAACTGTAATACCAAACCGAAAAATTCCACAGTGTATAACAATGTTGTAGGCTATGATTTGACATATATAAGAACAAAAAATAAAATATTTTTGTATTTAATAAAAAAATTTTTAATTTTGAAATGAAGATTTAAAAATTTCAAATATTGTTTAAAAATGCAAAAATTTACTTATTTTTTATTTTATATAGTTCAAATCACAGCCTACGACATTGTTACACAGTGTGAATTTTTTCGGTTTGGTATGTCGGTTGGTTTTTAGTGGCGTACGTAAAACCGTAAAGTGCAAATTTTGACGTTTACGACTCAGTACGCAAAAAAATATGAGAGACATAACAATTTTCTAAGAAGAAGATTTTGTCACAATTTATGTCTAAAATAAGGAAAAAAGTATTTGGTACAAATGGAAAATAATAAAGACGTTGAAAACTGAGGCGAACTGCGCCCTTAACTCGCCGCAACAATGTCAATGCGCCATTTGTATAGGGCTTCTAAGAACCTCATACAATTTCTACTTCAATTTTCATAAGGAAATGCCTGCCGGAGTGTGGACCACAAATATATAGTAACAACCTGTATGTTGATGGAACGAATATTTCCTTTGCGCTGCTCTCCGTCTACGAATTGTAGTAGTTAACTACATCGTGCTAATCTGAAATACTTGATAGTTCGATAAACGCTGCATCAGTACGTAGAAAATTGTTGTCCGATCGCTAGGACCATGAACTTCTCGTGACAAGAATTTTGCCCCAGTTTCTTTCAGTGCTTATACGAGCACATCTTCAGCTCTGCTCCATGGTTATTGGTAGAGTGTCTTGTGAAGTGACAGTCTCTCAGTTGACTGCACCAACCACAGTAAGGATACTGCAGCACTTATTTGCGGGTAGAACCTTAAGACACGTGAGAGTTAAAATATCCAACCACTGACCACGAAGCAGAACAGAAAGTTCATGTCCCTATAGATAAATGCAAAATTCGCATTATTTTCTGAACACTAACTAGACTCCAAGGGACTATAGGCTTGTTCGACGTCTCCCGCTGGCCGATATTGTCGTGACTTGCCGCGGAGAATACTTACGCGGCAGAGAGGTCAATCTCTGAAAAGACATAACACACGCAAATAACAACACACAAAAGTTCGTGGCCAATGGACGACTTGAAGTACACGCCCTCTGACGTCACACCGCAGGGGGAGAGTACTGTGGGAAACAAAGCTTGTTTACAAACATGCTGATTTGTTAGTTGGCGATGGCAGAACCGAAACATTTTTTGCACTCAAAAGACTTGCACGCAAGGGTACAAAATATTAGTTTCAATTTCGTGGTTAAGCTACACAAATGCATAAGAGCTATGTTGACCTGAAAAAGCGGCAAATTTCAAACAAATAAACAATTTTCTTGACGTAAATCTCATCCGTGACATGTGAAGCCAAACACCTAAATTAAGGTTATGTTCGGTTGCGGTATCTATGGAGGTCAGGTATGAGTTGTATCCCACACTAGACTGAAGTTCTGCCTCTTTTCAAGTCGTCTATTGAATCGCAGATTATGCTCTGCTATGTACAGGAAAGAGAAGTTTAGTCTGCTGCCAAATGATAACGCGAATTTTGCATGTCTTTAAGGCTGGCTTGTAGCCTCAACCCCCCTCCTTCACCCACGGACCAACAATGTCCACTCTACCATCAACTACACTGACGTACGACTCTGGTAACGACGAAGTGTACTGGTCAGGAACGCTTGCGGTTTCTAGCCGCGCGCTCGCGTATCAGCAGGGCGTTATGGTCGCATAAACTGTTTTACTGCCAGCGGTAAGTTGTGGTGTGGGTCTCCGCCTAGCTCGTCCGACTTTTAACGACAGTTTTACCGCCCCTCGCAAATTAAACGCCGCGTACTCCACCGCGGCATAATGTAACGGCCACGTAACGCCCCTCTCGGCGGATATTATCGCCGCTGATAACGAGAGGGTACTACCTGGCGACGTTGCCGTGTGGCAGTGTGTTCGTCCTGATTAGTTTTAATTTCCGCGCGAGGACGTTTACATGCCTGCCTTGGTGAACGTATTTGTGGGTTCGAATCCTAGACGTGCGGAAGCGATAAGGGCGACACATCACGCCTAAAACTGGATTCATAACCACCGCGTAGCGCACGCGCGTACGTACGTGTTAAGGGGCCCGCCTCGTTGCCATAAAATCACACTGCAGCGTGTTTGAAGAAACCGTTTTACACAGAAACTAATACACGTGTGTTCACGCCGTTTGTCTACGAAAAGAACACACACTTCAGACGACTGCCCTTAAGTACTTTCAAGACAACACACGTATTAGAGATCCCCTTTTAGGGCACGTCAAAATGGGTTAAACGGGGTTTTCAGGCTGCTATAGCGGAAAATATACTAGCCGAATACATGTGAAACCACTTAAGGGTAGTGCATAAGACTTTAATAAAGTCATTTCGTAAATAAAACAGTAAGGTCACCACTTAAAGTCCCATAGGAAATTTGTTTTTTCGCGAAGACTGCACGCCTTAAGCGTAGAGGCGACGCACCGTTGTATGGCCCATACGACGTCGCCCTTAGCACCATACCTCACTCACACAAACACATGTGCCACGAGGCGTGCCCCTTAAGGGTGCAGCTACCACAATTTTCATTACCATGTTCTTAATTTTAAATTTGTTCCAGTTTTTTTTTTAGACCCAACATGCGACTAAATTTCCCCCTAATAAAAATTATTTTATCTCGCGCATAGTTTTTGCGTAATGTCTAGGGACCCCTGTTTTTGGGGAAATAAAGCACTGAAAGAAACTGGGGCAAAATTAAGCGTACATTTGCAGTTCTGCTTCATGGTTATTGGCAGCGTGTCTGTGTGAAGAGCCGAATCTCATTTGACTGACCCAATTACGAAAACTTTTCTGCAACACCACACGTCTGTGATTTTCCGGTAGAATCTCAAGGCGAGAGATATCCAATCGCTGACCACGAAGAAGAACTGCAGATGTGCAGGTAAGGCACGGGAACAAAGTGAGGCAAAATTTTTTTCGCGAAAAGTAAGGGTCCCTAGCTATTTGTTTTCTACTTATTTAACTCCTTCTGTAAGTCTCTGAGTCAATAATAAAGAAGCAATTAAACGTAGGCCCAATAACGTGAAATCACTGTGTCAGCGAGCAGCCAATGAACAGCTGTTGTTTGCTTGAGTGCATGTACATTCTTGGAGGCTAGCAAGTCAGTGAACCCGCAAATTCTTCAGGCCTCCATAAATAAGTAGGGACAGGAAAATTTCGAGGATTCAATGACCTGCATGTTAGAATGCATTGTCCTGTGTATAATCAATCCCCGTCTATTTGTCCCCTAGCTGCTACTCACTGCAACAACAGTCGATGAACGAATAGACGGAGCTTGAATATGCATAGGACAGTGAATTCTAGCACGCGGGTAATTGAATCTGCGAAATTTGTCGGGCCTTTTGTCACCGAGTTCTCCCTGGAGGAGGAGAACATACAAAATGACTGACTGGCAAGTGGGGTAATTAATATAACACAAATACTTAACCAGGGCTGTTTATTGTGCGATCTGCATACATGCAGAATAACACACACGTCTGCGACGACAGTCTGTTTGTTACACACTGGAACTGACGATCGTCGTACTGCCTTGCCGTCCGCACTGCCTGGGCTCTCGTAGTACCATAGAGGAAGTAAAGTATTCAAGAGTGGACACGGCCATGTTAACCAACGAGCATAGATAACAACTAGAGAGCTGATAGCCCATCCCTTTCCATGCTGTGAAGTGATTCCTAGATCTAATCAGCTGTTGATGGGCACCAAGCGAAACAAATTTCCTTTTTTTTTTTTTACTACATAGCGGTGAGCGTATTGTACACTGTAAAAAAACTTCCAAAAATGTTTAGGAAGTTATTATCCCAGACACAGTATGGGACAGTTACCTTACTTGCGTCTTGTAAGTATGCAAACTTTTACAAATGTTACAATTCAAGTCTGGTAACTTTATTTATTATGCATTTGACTGTTTTATAATTAGGTTTAGGAGTGCTACCATGGATGTCTGGGAAACTATTCTACCATACCTACTTTCTTAGCGCTCCTATACGCACGTCTGGTAAATTTACAAACTATTTTCTTGAGTGTATTTAAATATCTCTCACATTTAAAAGAACATGTGCAGAATGATTCGCTCTCGCATATTACCAGCATCCATCGATTCACGTTCATTTTCGTGTAAAATAAGAGTTGGTTTACGTGTTCTGTTTACATTGTCTTGGCATTTTCGTTTTTCCAGTAATTTATAGAATGAATAAAGATGAATCTGTTGTGTATTGATTGTAAAAGATTCAGTAGTCTATAAATCTCATTTGTCAAGGTCTATACAAACGGATGTCGCAACATTAATTATTTTGTAGCTGTTTTCGCATATTTTGCCCTATCGATAGATGCAGGTTTCATAACAATGGCACCAAACTATCTCTAGTTATCCATACTCTAAGATGTTAACCTACGAGCCGCTAAAAAAGGGGCATCATTCACCGGCAACTTCGGAAACTAAAACTTTTAGTTTACAGGTTGGCGACACAAATACGTTATCTATTGGGGCCGGAAATTTTCGCGAATTCAATGACCTGCATGTTAGAATCGACTATCCTATGCATACTCAAGTCCCGACCATTTGTCCACTAGCTGCTACTCAGTGGAACAACAGACAATGAACGAATATACGGGGCTTGAGTGTGCATACGATGTTTGATTCTAACATGCAGGTCATTGAATTCGCGAAATTATCCGGCCTCTAGTTACCTAACCTGTTCAAATGTTTGGGAAAGTATAACATTTGCACGCTCCCTTCTGCGCGTGAATAAACAGAATCACAATTATTTGTTGAACAGGGGTATCTCCTGATTTTCCCCATTATTATAAAATTTAATTCGAATTCTTCCACAAACACCAAAACAATTTACGATTTGTAGCCATCACGAGCAGTCTGAGCAGTCACGAGATCGCGAGTTCCGTTGTAGACAACTTAACCGAAAAGTTATTCAGATTGAAAATATCCATTACTATAAATTAATAAATATCTAATATTGACGCAATAAATGCATGCTTGACACTCTAGTATCGTACACCACCAAACATTGCATTTATATTACACATAACTTTTACTTTGTTTTTCAGGTCCCAAGGTATTCATTCGGTCCACTTTTTCATGCAGGCTTACTATTGGTTCGAAGATCCAAGGGCGTGTTTAATGAATAATTTATCTTTTAGCCAAGGATAATCGTAGAAGGTCAGATTGCTCGATTTAGTGGCCTAGAACATACCATATGCTCCATCTGTATGTTTCTCTAATCTCTGCGTATTATGGGTCCAGGTAAGGTTAATTCTACTACAGGTTAGAAAGAAAATACGTTTTATTATGGGAGAGCTTGGCACAGGGAAAATTTCTGCCACTAGTTTCGCTTCAATCGCTAAGAGAGCAGAAAAATACGAAACCGTAGTAAAATTAATTATAAATAAACTTTGAAATTATATTAGTAATTTAATTTAATTTTAAAGTGAAAAGAAACCGATTTGGCGTTTTAAATTATCAACTTAATGTAACTTAAAATTCAGGAAAGCTCTGTGATTGGTCAGTTTGGTGCACTAGCGATACCAGCGCTCAAGTGGCAGAAATTTTCCCTGTGCCAAACTTATGACATTAATCTTTCTAACCTGTAGTTGAATTAACCTTAGTCCAGGTTAAAGTCCCGAGCAGTACAAACATGATTCTATGTTTGCTTGACATCACATACATAAAATAATGGACGACTTGAAGTACGCGCCCTCTGACGTCACACCGCAGAGTGAGAGTACTGCGGGAAACAAAGCATGTTTACAAACGTGCTGATTTGTTAGTTGGTGATGGCAGAAATCAAATATTTTTTGCAATCATAGACTTGCACGTAAGTGTAAAAAAAAAATTAGTTTCATTTCGTGTTTTAAGTTACGGAAATGTATAAGTACAATGTTTAACTGTAAACGCGGCAAATTCCAGACCAATATTCTATTTTCTGTACATACATCTCACCCTGGACATTTGAAGCCAAACGCCTGTATGAAGGTTATGTTCGGTTGCGGTATCCATGAAGGTAGGAATTGTATTCCACGCTAGACTGAAGCTCCGCCTCTTTTCAAGTCGTCCATTCCTGGACGTTGAGCGCAAGATGGCAACTTACTCTGTGCAATTTTGCCACATAATGCACGACACTATATTTGCGTCTCTTATTTAGCCCAGATCGTGTGGTATGCTTATTGTGCATTCGTTTCTGGACAACCTGTATAATATGTTTAACCAAGGTTTCCCGACAATGGTTGCGTGTCGAGCAAAAGTTCCGTGTCTTGCAAGTTCGAAACTCTCCCGTGCCCTGTTCGTGAGTGGAAGAATTTGTTGGCCGGAAGGCAAAACCAGGGAGGGATAATAAGGATTGTGGAAGTTATAACACTTGTAAGTGTGTGAAATTACACGTGTAGCTGCTCGAGTCAATTCCGTTACTAATGCGTGGCTATTGAACCGTGCAGCGATTACTCTTCTTGCCACATACGCTCAAAGTTAAGAGTCAGCTGCAGTCACCGTATTCAATTATTTATATTTTGTGTCCTATCTTTTCTTCTGGGTAATTTTTTGGAATTTTAACTTAACTACAGAAGAGAATATATTGATAAAATTTTAGACACCAATTTTTTGTTTTTTGTTTTATGTTACTGTTGCGACAGATCGAAATCGAATTACAGTTATAAAATTCTTATAACATTCTTAACTGCAGTTCGTTATGCAATAGCAGTAACGGTAAATAAAAGTGTGCGGTCTCTAAAATTCTATCAATATGTATTCAATTCTGTAGTTTGGCTAAATTTCCGTACCCAGAATAAAAGTTATGACAAAAAATAAAAAATTCAAGATGGTGACAATCAGTCACTCTTTAAGTTTTACGTCTCGGGTTCAGTGGCACAGTCAGGAATTAGTTTTTCTTTTCTTTTGGTAAGTCGAACAAAAAACAAAGCAATTATTTTTAGTGCAAAATTAGCTGTCTTATCATTTAAAGAACCAATAACGAATACTTTGACACACAACAGCAGAACCGTTTTTATATTGATGCCCAATATCCATAATCTCTAGCTTATTGCGTAGAAACAAATCATTGAGAGATTTATTCTCTTACAACAACATTATTATATTTTTCTTAGTCCAATTTTTCCCTCATTATCTCTCGTGGTTGAGGGGAGGGGGCTACACCAACCTACCCACCTTCCACACGACGCCGCTGTCGGGCTTGGCCTAGCATCGTAGTTTCAAAGGTCGACAGCAGAGTCCGAAAAGTCATACAGCGAGCACCAGGAAAAGTCACTCCCGAAACTATAACAATTCCACTATCTATAAACTGGCTAATGGAAAGGAGTGACCACCTTGTTTTTGAATTTCGTCACAGCAAGTTACAAACCCACTGTTTGTTTCCGAAACTAATACACGTGATTCCAATGAAACTATTTTTCTAAAAGAAAACACATTTCAGTGAAAATCCTTTGAGTATTTCATCATATTTATAACTCACAAACTACTGCTAAGATTAATACAAAACTAACACATGTATTACTGCCCATGGAATGATTGGATCACCGCTCAGGCAATACCAAATAAGTCTCGCTTGTTGCATTTGTGCAGTGACCACTCCCAGTGTAAAATTCCTGTCACAATATTCTACATAGACTGAGTGAATGGGATAAAAGCGAAGTGATGTATATAATATCGCGCCGGCAACGATGTATCGATATCTACAGAGGGGCATAACAAGAGCTGTCGGTCACCACTCGCGGCTCCCGCTGCAGCCTGTTGGCGGCCCTGTTGCCACACTGACAGGGAGATGAGTTTAGACGGGAAAAAATAGCAGGTTGACTGACATGTAGGCTAGCCTGCAAGAATATTTGTGAACTGAAGCGGACATCAGATGTTCACTAGCTACTTGCTGTTAAAATTATATAGGTCTGTATTAGTCACATGCCCATTATTGACTCAGAGACTTCCAGGAGGTGTCAGATAAGTCAAAGGCCAATAGAGAAAATGACACAAACAAACAGCTGTTGACATTATAGCTTGTAACCAAATGAAAACTCGAAATTTTCAGGTCTCTAGAGATGAGGCTTCCACTATGACATGACGCGGCCATTACCAAACCTAGCGGGTTTCCAGCACTGAAAAAAGAGCATAGTTGTAGGTACCATACTTCTGTTAACATAGGGACAACAAAACAGTTTGGTTGTCGGTATTATATGAACAGTTCCTTCAACAATCTGTTTTGCAGAAGAAACAAATAGCCTTGTTGCTTTTACACACCAGATGGTAACTTCTACAGAACAAATTGTTGAAGGAACTGTCCAGGTAGTACCGACAAACAAACTGGCTTGTTGTCCCTATTTTAACAAGAGTATGGTAACGTCATCATTACTTTTTTCTCAGTGAGTTTACACTCGCCAGCTGTGCCTCACTCAACGCCCACACTACTGTCGCCGTTTATGGAAAGTTTCGCGAGTGCAATTACATGCATGTTAGAATCCACTGTCCTATGCATAGGGACCTGACAAATTCGCGTTTTATTTTAAACGCAATCAAGCATTCAAACATCTGTGAATTAGTGTCAATTTCTCAGCTGGCCCTTGACTTATTTGGAGAGACCTGAAAAGTCCCCGCGTTTTCTTTTGGCCCCAAGCTATAATTCCAGCAACTGTAGGTTCGTGCCACTTTCGCAATTGGCCCGTGACTTATTTGACACTTCCTGGAAGTGGTTTAGCCAATAGCACAGAAGCAACTAAATGCAGGCCCATATTACTGCGCCATCGAGCAGCCAGTGAGCAGATAATGTCTGCTTGAATACACATATGTTCTTGCAGGCTAGCCTACATGTGAGTGAACCCGCGAATTCTTCCCGTCTGTACTTATTCGACATCTCCTAGAGATAGGCTGAGAGGCTAATAAAGAAACAACTACATGGACGCCCAATTATGTGGTATCACTGTGTTCGTGACCAGCCAATGAGCAGCTGTTGTGTGCTTCAGTATAGATACATTCTTGGAAGCTAGCCTACATGTCAGTGTATCGGTGAATTTTTCCTGTCTCTACCTATGCATACTCAAGCCCAGTCCATTCGTTCATTGTCTGTTGTTCCAGTGAGTAGCAACTGATGGACAAATGGTCGGGGCTTGAGTATAAACAGAATATGGGATTCTAACATGCATGTCATTGACTTCTTGGAATTGTTTTTTCCTGTACATTGTTATTGATCGAAGACCGCGATATCGATACATCTCCGCACCAAGCAAGAGGTTCTGCACATGCATTAGCGAAGCGTACAGAGTCGTATCACAGAATAGTTAGGAATACAGAAGTGAAATAGCCAGTAGAACGGCGAACTCAGTCACACACGCCAGCAAAATGGCTTCCCTGGCCAGCAACATGGCGGAAACGCCTACTGCCTACAGCGTAAGGCAGCTAGTCTGCTACCCGGCAGCCAAGCCAATAGGAAACATGTAGTAACATGCAGGAACCAAACATACACGGGGCTGGTATCAACAACCTCGGGCAGCCAATAAGCGGCGAAGTTCGCCTGTATCAAACGAGCCGCCTCGTAATTTCACGTCTGTATTACTATTTAGTCTGTGGTCGTATGGTGGTCGTGTTCCAAGGCATGCAACATAAGCTCCGACTATACGCTTTCACAACGTCGACTCAGTGTGCCTGTCATATCCAATAAACACGTGTTGTGTAGACCGAGGTATATTATTGGAGAATATGTTCCTCGCCTCTTGTACGTTGCTGGAAGAAGAGTGTACCTGTCCCTATATGTATAATGGTCCCACGGAAAACTTAAGGTTGCCGCCTAGTGATGGATTTGTTTGTGTGTGTGAGGCGAAAATAGATTAGGCGTTACGAGCTATGCCGGCCGGCACATGTATTTTGATTTCGCCTCTACGTCCAGAGTTGTAAATGCGCGAGCAGTGTTTCTGCCGTAACGTTTTTCCTGTCGGACTTTAAGGGGCCCGCCTACATAGTGTCTTAGCGGCCGTTCGACCTCATGGACGTGGAGTTTTCCCCCACAAAACGGTATTGGGTCAACCCCTGTTGTGGAGGAGGTTGTCTCTCGCTCTCTCTGTTGTCCTCTCGGCTCGGTATCGCGAATACTTATTTTCCACAACACTGGCTGCATATTTGCGCAGGACACGTATTACAAGAACAAGATTTCCTCAAAATTTGCAGTTGTTACAAGGTACAAACAGTCACGGGATCGAAAGCTAAAGGATAGATCTACTAAGGTTAAATGTTTTTAAGAAAAAATAACAAAAAATAACGGCATTACACAAGCCGGAAAAGGCACTAATTTGGAATGTTAATGCCCCATTTTCTAATTACTTAAGAAACGGATCGATCTGAAACCATTTACCCTTAGTGTGAGGAACCTTAATATCTTTTATATGTCAAACACACAATCTCACGACTAATATTTTCTGTGAAAAAAACATTCTTCTGAACCTCTACATCACAACTTTCATGGCAGGTAGGCGGGCCCCTTAAGCGGTGACCCTATCATTTTATTGAACGCGTCACTGTAGCAAAGTTCAATGTACTTGTAGACCTCGATTTCGAATGAATCTGTTACATATATCTTGAGAAACAGCTGCGTGATAACAGTCGATTTCAGATAAGTTTGAGGGCTAAAAAATAATGCTTCCAATATGCGTGGTGGCTTGAAAGTCAGATTCACAAGTAGTGTAAAGTGTGTTTTCTTTTCATAGATAACCATTGTGGACGCACATTTATTGGTCTCTGAGAAATAACGTATCTCGGAACACGCTTCACGCAGTTCGTGCGCCAGCCAGTTGGCGGCCTTAAGTTGTTGAGTATATACGGACAAAAATTTTTCGTGAAAAGATTTTTGCACCACTTTGTTCCAGTGATTTACATGCACACCTGCAACTGTGCTTCGAGGCCAGAGATAGGTAGACACGTGAAAAATTCTCGTTTTCTTTTGAACACGAGCTAGAATTAAAACAACTTTAGTTCGTCCTTCGCAATTGGACGTTGACTTATTTGACACTTCATGGATACAGACTGGAAAAATTATCTGGTTCGCTGACCTCGTAAGTTATCACTCAAGAATATACGTGCACACGAGTAGACACCAGGGGGCTTATTCATAGTCGTTTTTGACCCGGACTAGTGCGGGATTATCGTCGGACTAATTTTTGTCTTATTCATAGACGCGGACTATATCTAGTCCGACGTTGCTTGGCGTTTATGAATAAGGTAACACTTGGTCCGGACTATAGGACCAACCCTGGACTAACTGGCACAAGATGATCTCAGGATCATTTCGGAACTATCTCACGACTATGAATAAGGCCCCAGCTGTTCGCTGGCACAGTAATACCAACGCGACTAGACCTGCATTTAGTTGCTATTTTATTATTGGCTCGGCGCCTTCCACGAGATGTCATATAAGTCAAGGTCCAATAGCGAAAGTGGCACGAGCTTACAGTTGTTTGTGTTTGTGTTTTAGCTTGCGCCCAAAAGAAAACGTGCATTTTTACAAGTCTCTTCTCATGGAAGCAGCTGAGTCAATAATAAAATAGCAACTATATGCAGGTGTAGTCACGTTGGTATCACTGTGCCAGTGAACAGCTGCTGTCTACTTGCGTACAAATATATCATTGGAAGCTTACTTAGAGGTCAATGAACCCGCGAATTTTCGCGGTCCCTAGTGATAAGTAGATATGATGGTTTTTTAGAGACACTGGAAAATCGTCAAAATATTTAAATTAGTCTCCAATAAACTGTACTATCTCAATCGTGACGCTTGTGAACAGTTTTCTGGCAAATCACACACGTTCTGTGTCAAAACTGCACAGTTCTTATTGGGTCTGTTGAAGAGGGACACAGTGCTTCATATAAACTATAGCCAATATAGGTGTAAAACTTCTATTGTTATACATAGCATGTTGGAGCCTAGCAAACGATCAACTTTTCCCGCGAATTATCAGTGCCTCTAATGATGGTTTATAACGAAATAACTTGACTGTCTGCTGGGTTTCAACACACGTCCAGCTTTCAAGAAGATTACTGGCTTTATTTTGTACTTGGAACTGCTACCCTATTTCTCTGAGCCAATAAGAATCCCGCTGTTGTAATATTTTATGCCATTTCTTGGTCTGCAGACAGGTATGTTGTCTCAGACTACGTCACCCAATCATACATGTGGCAAGAAACTACAGTGTTTTCAAGAGTATGTTGGTACAAATTACTTTCGCGATATACCATCATCTGGTGACTATACCCGCAAATCGCAGACGTGTGGTGTCACAGTTAACTTTGTTCTGATTGGCACTGTAAAATGAAAGACGACTATGCACAAAAAAAAAAAACACAGCCAATAACCCTGTAGCAGAGCTGCAGGTGCTCATATAAGGCAATGAAACAAATTGGGTCAAAATCTTTTCGCGAAACCTTCCTGTCCCTAATTAATAGAGCCACGATTTTGTCGCGAAAATATGTTTGCATTATTTGGTTTCAGTGTCTCGCATGCACCTCGGCAGCTCTACTCACGGCTATTGGCAGCGCGTCTTTGCTCAGACACGTCCCTCACTTGACTGCACCAATAACAATAAGGATATTGTGACGCAATACGTCTGTGATTTGTCAGTAGAACCTCAAGACAAGTCACAGTTAAAACGTCCAATCACTGACCACTAAACAGAGTTGCGGATGTCAACGTAAGGCTTTGAAACCAAAAGGTGCAAAAATCTTTTCGCCATAAAATCGTGGCTCTAATAATCATTTCTTCGTTAAAAAAATTGTTAGGAATACTTTCGTTAGTGCCCTATACAACTATGTAAGCAAATAAAAAAAAAAACAATATGGTGAGATAGATAAATAAATGTATTTTTTATTTTTACGCGTCCGCAAGTATGAAAATTGCTCGTAATAATTATTTTAAAAGTGAATTCAACATGTCCGTTATACGATAGTTGGAGGATGGTTAGGTTGACATATATGTCGTAGAAATAGTTATTCTGTATATTTTGAACAGCGGCTAAAATATTGAAAATCGTTTGATGGAATGTGTACATAGTGTGTTCATTTTCAGGAAATGAAATAAAATGTATATTTACATTTAGCATATATTTTAATATTTTAGAGGTGACGTAGTTACTGGCGGCGCCGATGAACAATGTACGTCGGCTTGTCGTCAGCATGGCAGTGTTATTGTTGACGTTTGGTGGAAGGATACAATAGTTGGTGTGAAAACAGATCCAAGCTAGAAGCAGGACTTCCAGAAAGTATCAAGTTACCGTACGGCGGGTATAGTAATACAGTCAGTATACAATAAGTACCACAAAGTGAAACAAAGAAGATCAAAATAAGGTGCATGAAAAAGGCGAGAATGATGGACAAGGACAATACAAATTAACACAGCTACAAAAATGATTGTAGACAAGGCAACAGAACGAGTATAACAGTAACGATAGTAGTTGGTCTCTTTTCGACTTCGGCAGATTCGACGTTTCGGGAACTGGTACCTGTTCCCTTCTTCAGGCACACGAGCAATCTGCGGAACCCCAACAGACTGACTGTGACATCTGGTAATTTCGCGACTTTAACGACTTGCTGGATGGACTTCACAGCCTTTTGTCACAGACTATATAGTAATACATAGAGCCCGGTACTTTTCGCGAAAAGATTTTTGCAGCACTTTTATTTCAGTTCCTTACGTGCGCACCTGCATCTCTGCTTTGTGGTCAGTGATTGGATGCTGTAACATACAACGTTTGGAGGTTAAACCCGCAAATCACAGACGTGATGTGTGACAGTTAACCGTGTACTGATTGGCACAGTCAAATGAATAATAACTCTGCACAAAAACACTCTGCCAATAATCATGAAGTTGAGCTGCAGATGTGCACGTAAGACACTGAAACAAAGTGGGGCAAAAATATTTTCGCGAAAACTACCGGGCTCCAGTAATACAGACATGTAATGACGTGGCGACTTGTTTTATACAGCGAACTTCGCTGCTTATTGGCTGTCCGAGGCTGTTGAAACAAGCGCCGTGTCTGTTTGGCCATGCAGCTGTAGGCAGGTACATACCAGATGAGTAGGGACCCTTATTTTTCGCGAAAATAATTCTGCCTCACTTTGTTTCCCTGCCTTACGTGCACATCTGCAGTCCTGCTTCGTGGTCAGTGATTGGATATTTTAACTCTCACGAGTCTTGGGATTCTACCGGCAAAACACAGACGTGTGGTGTTGAAGGAACGTTATTGTAATTGGCTGAGTTAAATGCAATACGGCTCTTAACTTAGACACGCAGCCAATAACCATGAAGCAGAATTGCAGATGTGCACGTAAGGCACTGAAACAAACTGGGGCAAAATTCTTTTCGCGAAAAACCAGAGTTCCTACAGATGAGTCGTACGAACCATTGAATTGGACGCACACATTTCCTGCTCTAGCATTGAGTTGGATCAAGCGTCGCGTGTGCATCACTGCAGGAATAGGTTCAAAATGAATTATTCCAATCCTGAGTTAGCTGATGCACATTTAGTGTATGGGTAGGCAAATTTTAACGGCAGCGTTTAACAGCAACATGATCCTGTCCGCGCGCTATCAACCATATGTCATGTATTGAGATCTGCAGCGCAGAAACGGTGTGTTTTCGGATCTGTGCCCATAAAACATGTTTTGTTCCTCTACACGTGAGTATTGTTTCCCCAGAATATTGACATTCAATTTTTCAACAACCTGTATTATTTATGACTAACCTACATGTCGGTGACTTCGCGTGATAATCAGGTCAAGATCTTATTCTTTGCTATGTTTGTTTTCAAGTGCTAATATGCAAATGACTTTACGCCATGTTGAAGAATCGCACGACTCCAGTTCGACACACGTATGTGGTATTTCCGCTTCTGTAATCATAGGTGTTTATTTATATACCCATGTTTACCTTTTAATAATTGTGGTAACCTATTTGGCCGAAGATTAATCTATTAGCTCAAGTGATTCGATCGGGAAACGTTTTGGTGTCTACAATATGCTTCTTGTATCAAGGTTGTGCCTTTTGATTAGTCAATAACGTTCTAGGTTTTCAATCACACGAATATGGACCAATCACAAACCAGAGCTGTCTAAATTTCCGAATTTGAAGTCAATTACCGTGGAAGTCTTGGCTGTATGTGTGTGTGAGTATTATATAACATTACATATCTGTGCAGAAAATATTTCAAAAATTTTTATCACTTTTCTGGCACCTTATTATAATGATTACGCAGTTATTTTCCAACTTGTGAAACTACACAAACACTCTATGTAGTGCAAAGGAGACTTTCTTGTCTGAGAGTGTTAATATTCATCAGCCAACAAACTTCTTTCGGAGTGTTGATGCTGCGGTTGTGTAGAAAGAGGAAACAAATTCGTCACTTTTCGATTCCCTGTGAAACACTTTAAATTTCTCTATATGTGAAATGAAAGAGGGATTGCCGTTTACCAACGGATTTCCACGTGATGCTCTCATTTCCACATGCCGTAATTAACTGTGTTCCATCATCCTCACGAGTTTCGGACTGGAATACTGACGCCATCAATTTGCCTTTCGCTTAGAGGCGAGGTAGGTAAAGTTAAGTGGGCTTTTCGTCTTGTTGACAGCGGGGTCATTAAAAACGGTGGTGTCACACGACTTGGTACGACAGGAGCTGGGAAAAGAGTCGACCACGGCCTTTGTTAGAAACCATCCCAGCATTTGCCTGCAGCGATTTCAGGAAACCATGGAAAACCGAAATCACGATGGCCGGATCCGGGGATCGAACTCGGGGTCCTTCCGAATGTGAGTCGGATATGATATCGTTGCGCTTAATGGCGCTGAAGCACGTGAAAGCGAGCAATAGACGACCTTCGTGCTCCAGGGCCGCAAGGGCACTCGTGATGATCATCAGTTGCACTCGTGTTCGTGAACCCTGTGTGTCTACCTGATGACGGGAACAGATTCCACTTCCCGAAACGTCGTAACACTGTCTGTCTGGAAAACTACTGTGTTTTGTTTCGTCTCATAGTTGTGTCGTTTTCTTTTCTGTTTGTGTCTGATATCTACTGTGTTTTGTTTCGTCTCTTCGTTGTATCGTTATGTTATTTTTCTGTTCGTGTCTGATATCTACTGTGGTTTTTTTTCGTCTCATCGTTGTGTCGCATGTTACTTGGTTTTTTGTTTCTTATTTTTATTATTTTAAATTATTGTATGTTTGTTCCTTGTTTTATTTGACACGATTCCATTTTGGAATTTCATGTTGTGTATGCATCCCTTTGACTAAAGCATACTCTGAATATTTATGCTTTTCTATTATTTGTTTAGTTTTCTTTGACAGTAATTCATTTTGCAATGGAGTACGTCCAAGAAACTAAATCCAGTCATTCACTACCATTGCATAGTTCTTTCAGCGATCATATTACGTTGTGGGTTATTTTGATGTTTTATTGCATAGCTTATAGGATGTAAGTTCACGGTGAATTTTTTTTTTTTTTAAGTAGGTCAGTTGGTTTTCGCTATTTGCATGGCAGCGTAACCATCGAATTTTGACTCTGACACCCCGTTATGAGAAAACAATGAGAGATAAAATTGTTTCGAAAGAGTAAAATGTACTTACAAGTATCGTCTACAAAACTAACAATATTTCGTAAAAATATTAAATTATGACTTTATCGCACTTGAACACCCTTAAGCAGATCTACACAACATGTATATCTACAGGAAGTAGTGGCTTTAAGCAACGACTGTATAATCTCGCAACTCTTGTGCCCCGTAGTGTACCTACGCCAAACAAAACTTTACCGGCCTCGTGTACCGTCATGACGTAACTTCATCAACGTAGGCACATACCTGCTCCCAGTAGACACTACCGCTCATGTAGCAACATTTGGCTTCGTGTATTAATTACAATACAGTATCAACGCGCCTAGGTAAGATACCTTGCGTCTTGTGATTCCAGGGCGATCCGGGTTCGATTCCCGACGGGGTCGTTCCGCGGATTTTCCCAAGTGGGAATCGCGCCGGACGATGCCGTTGGTCGGCGGGTTTTCTCGGGGATCTCCCATTTTCACCGCCCCTTGATTCCGGCGCTGCTCCATACTCACATAATGTCACCCCTCACCTGCACTGAAGACCTCGCTGTTAAGCGCTGATCAAAATCTTTCACTCTCTCACTATTTTGATTCCAGGAACTGCCTTGGCTTTTCTGACCTCGTCGATATCGACTCTTGATATTCGCGAAAAGATTTCTGTACCAAGTTGTTTGATTGACTTAGTCACATCTCTGCAGTTCTGCTTCTTTGTTATTGTCAAGTGTGTCTTTGTGTAAATACGTTTTTCATTTGATCCTACCATTCTTAATGCGCGTAACACACGCCCGTGATTTGCAGTTAAACGTTAAGTGAGAATTAAATTCAGCCAATCACTGACCATATAGCAGAGCCACAGATGTTCACTCTAGGTCAGGCCAGATGCGGTCCGCAGAGAGATTTCTTCTGGCCCACCACCAAAATGTCAGAAATCAGCGAAAATGTTTTGTTATAATAATTTAAAGGCTATTTCTTAATAGTTATAGTTAGGTCAATGTAATCTCTGCGTATGACAATGAATTATGTTAGACTAACATTAAGTTCAATTAAATGATTCCGTACAATGCCTGTATTTATAACGGCATTTTTTTTGGCCCCGAATGTTTTTGGTAGTTATAAAATTGAAGAAAGTGGCCCGAAGGTACATTTAATTGAGAAGTCCTGCTATAGGTAATAAATTAAACTGATGCAGAAGTATTTTCACCAATAACTAAGGTACCTACTCATCGCCGTAGCTAGGGCTCAGAATATTTAAGAATACAGAAGCAAAATGGCCGATAGAACAGTGGGCTTTGTCACACACGCCAGGGATAAGGCTTCACTGGCCAGCAACATGGCGGAAACGCCTGCTGCCAATTAGCCTAAGGCAGCTGCTCTGATAGCCAGCAATCAGGCTAATAGGAAACCTGTAGTAATATGCAGGAGCCAAACAGACACTGGGTTGGTATCAACAGCCTCGGGCAGCCAATAAGCGGCGGACTTTGCTCGTATCAAATGAGCCGCCACGTCATTTCATGTCTGTATTACTCTATAGTCTGTGGTTAGGTAATGGCTGTTTTCGAGAAAATATTTTTATGCCGTCTTGTTTAAATGTCTCATATGTAGAGGTACGTAAATTTCGTAGATACATTCCAGGTCAGGTTGAACGTCAATTATGTATACTTCATTGTCATGTCTGTGACTTGCTGGCGGCTGTTACGAAACGTGTTTGCCTACTGCAAGCCAGTAGTAAATAAGGAAATAATGCGAAGTGCTATCGCTTGCTACCTGCTTGTACGGTTATAAGCCAATGGATAATCGATTGTGACCAGTGGGTGTATAGGATTGACAAGTCTAGACTGCTGCCAGATGAATCCGCGAAATTGACGTACCTCTACTTATTTGCACACATTCAGCTCTGCATCGTGGTCTGTCATGGGATGTTTTCAACTCTCAGCGTCTTGGTGTTCTTCCCGCCAAACACAGACTTGTTGTGACGCAGTAACCTTTGTTCTAATTGGCCCAGTGAAATAATTGACTCATCTACGCTAAGACACGCTACCAATAACCACAAATCAGGGCTGGAAATGTTCGTGCAATGCTTTGAGAAAAGTTGGTACAACATTCATATAGCAAATATTACGATTTCCTAGCCATACCAATTGATATAGTACTGTTGCCGTGAACGAGTATGCAAAGGAACCGGGTCAGCATTTCCGTTCTGAGCAGCTATCTTTCTTTCAAATTTGTAGACATGTCTGAAGCTATGTGTAGATATGATGGTATATCGCGGGAAAACTTGACTGTTTGCTGGGTTTCAACACACGTTCAGTTTACCAGAAGATTACTGGCTTTCGCTTGTACGTGGAGCTGTTGCCCTAGTTGACTGAGCCAATAAGAATCCCGCTATTGTAATATTTGAAGCCTAGGGACCCTTTTTTTTCGCGAAAAGAATTTAGCCTCACTTTGTTTCGGAGCCTTACGTGCGCATCTGCAGTTCTGCTTCGTGGTCAGTGATTGGACTTTTACTATCACTTGTCTTGAGGTTCTACTGACAAATCACAGACGTATTGCGTCATAATAGCCTCATTGTCATTGGTGCAGTTAAATGAGGGACGTGTCTGAGTAAAGACACGCTGCCAATAGCCGTATGAAGCAGAGCTGCCGAGGTGCATGCGAGACACTGAAACAAAATGTAAAAATCTTCTCGCGACAAAATCGTGTCTCTATCTATTAATATTTCAGATGTCTGTTTTGTTGGACCAATGGTTTTGTTTTGCACATTACTGTGCAAGTAGTGTTCTATGTTTTATGTTTTGTGTTTTGTTGGCTTGTTATGCACCATGTTGGTATAATTGTGAAGTTTCGTTTATTGAAGTTGTTACAAGTTGTACTAAAAACTGAGGTGAAGTAATAAATGTGCTGTGTGCACTAATTTACAGAATTCAACTAACTGTTCTATCAACTAACTCTTCCCACAGAATCCGCACTCCTGATAACATACAACTTTAACATTTTTTACAGTGATGCCTCTATTAGTCGAATGGCTCCTCTGAAAAATCTGTGTACAAATTTTTGATAATAACCGTTTCCTTTTGAAATACGTCCATGCTTCCCACTGTTAAGAATAAACGCGATCAATTGTAATATAGCCTAACCCACGTTTTTTCTTGCCTATGATAAACGAGAAGGATGCAAGTAAGTTAGCTTTTATTTATAAATGTCAATTAAGGGCTTTTTGTAATGAAGTGTTATTTTCACTAAACGTCTGTTGTGTTTCGTCTGTGCTTTTGTGAGATGTAGAAATAGAGCGAAAGTTGATTTTTTTTTCTCATGTGTAAAAAAAACCTGTAGGAGCACAAATGTGTAATTGGTTCCGGGTTTTCAATTGTTTCATCATTTGAAATTTATCAGAAAGCAACTACGATGCTGTTTACAAAATAAGCACACCCGCTTTGTTGTATAACGAGTTCACGATATTTCTAGAACTATTGTTTGTATTTAAAGCACTGTTTTTATCACGTGGGCAGTCATGACGGTAGAAATGACAGACAAAAAAAACTGGATACTCCATTCACCACGAGTTCTTTTTTTACGCCATGGTAAACTCTCCCACTCTTTCTCTCTCGCGCTCTCTCTCTCTTTCTCTAGTTATTCGCTCATCAGGTTTCGTGTGTACAGGATGCGTTGGGTTTTCGCTTTTATTCGAACAAAACATAAATATCTCCCTTTTTGAAAATACTTCAAAGTGATGGCTGACGGTTGTAAACATTTGCATAGGCGATTTCCCTCTCCTCCTTTTTCCCCTACGTTTCTTTGTTGGGACGATTCCTTGCAGTTATCATAAGCCAGGAGCGAGCGAGAAGTTGAAATACGCTCATTCTTCGGGAATCTGCGGCATTCAAAGTCCATTTGCATGTAAATGTGTTTTGTTCAGTTTTTTTTATGGCTAGTACACATGGGCATCTTTCTTGTATAGGAAGTTGAACATTATCTTGTTTATCTAGACGTGTATAGGTCGCAGTGGCGGCTCGTGGGTTGATGGCAGGTAGGGCTGCAGTTGCCAAGAGCTGTACAGGGTTGTGCGCTGGTTGACTACAGCCACTGACACGCTGATGTGCAGGTGCCCCTTACTACTGAGTGGACACAACAGATCTAGTAGCCGGCAAATATTTCATGGCTGTTGGTATACGGCGCGTTCATCAAGAGTGTACAGTTCCGACTATCTGCAGCCCCACAACAACCCACGAGCCGCCACTGGTAGGTCGTTCGGAATAAAGTGAGCACTAAAAAATTTAACATCTGAAATATTTCACTAGCCGTTACTGCATGCCATTATACAAATACCATGGTTTCCTTACTGCTTGTATGTATGGTTGGAAGCGAAATTACCTAATATAGTTCCGTTTATTTTCCTGTTTAAATACGACAGTACCGAAACAAAACTTCCCGAATTCGCCATATTTTTGTTTTATATAATTAATAAACATGTTTTTATCAAAGTATATAAGTTTCTACTGACTGTACAATTTCTTACACGCGCAATCATTAAGAGATGTCCTCGACTGCCGCATGGACGGCGTTGTAGCGTGTCACGCGCATACATTTTTACGCGAAACCACTTAACTTATTCATATTATGTTCACCTACGAAAAGAGCACACACTTGAAACCATGCTTCTATTTTTTCAAAAATTCAGCACGCTTGCTAGAAACATGATATTCGGGCCTCTCAAAATGGCTAAAAACGGTTTTTTAGACTGTTGTAACTCCGAAAATATTACTTGAATTCGTAAAGCGCAAAACGAGAAGCATGCGTTGTTCTTTACTTCAAACTATTCAAAAATAAAATATTGGGGCCACCGCTTAAAGTACCATAGTAAAAAGACTACAACGGAAACCTTGCACGCCAGTTTGGCGCGCTGCGAATAGAGGCGATATGCTTCTCGTCAAGCGTGGAGCACTGGCTCTTATCGCTACGCTGTTACCACGCGTCAAAGGTGGAAATTTGACACCGCGAAGGACTCCTCTTAAGTGACGTGTCCAGAGAGTTTAGATAATTGACCTAGGCTGTGTTCCAAGTAATTCGCACTCATACTCGTTCTCGCTCCCACAATTCCTTCCGTGATTCATGCGTGCTCTTCATTCGAAACGCCACCACACTCCTTGCGTGCTCTCAGACGTAAATAAACAGTGCCTCCGAGAGTATGCATCGAGCATGCATTCACACGTGCTCGCTACACGTACTCGCACTCGTACTCGTACTCTGCCATTTGGAACAACACTCTCTGACGTCACTTCTGAGCTCCAGTACGCGAGCATGCATTTTTACCTATTTGGAACACAGCCCTAGTTAGCCGTTACGCGCGGAAAGATACGAATTGGCTGAAAATAGAACTTTAGCAGTGTTTTTTGAGTGCTCGCTTTATCCCCAACCACCTATAGTTAGCTTATGTTGCGTGGATGGCTACCGAGCATACTACAGATCATTCGGAATAAAGTGAGCACTTATTAAAACCATTTTGTTTGGAATAAAAATTTAATATAATCACTTACCACGACCTCCGACGTTAAATGTTAAGTCCAGTGCATTATATAAACTTTGATTGTTGCTTAGGATGTTTTGGTTGAATTGAAAAGTGACGGGAAACTACTAATTTTATAAAAAAAAAGTCACTGAGGTAATAAAAGTACTCACTTTATCCTGGACTACCTATGGTTAGGGACCCTGTTTTTTTTTGTGAAAATCTTTCAGCATCAGTTTGCTACAGTGTCTCGAGCTGAGGCTCTGCTTCATGGTCAGTGATTGGTAGAATTAACTATCACATGACTTAACGGTTTACTGCAAATCACACAGTAAAAAAATTGTACTTTTACAAAAAGGTTTTTTGGAAACCAGTTTCCAAAAAAGTTTTTGGTAACACTACAAAGTTTGTTTCATAAAATTTACAAAAAACTTCTATTTTTACAAACTTCTTTGTATATTTACAAACATTTCTATAACTTTACAAACAAATTTTGTATATTTACAGCTAATATCTGATTAAGTTTACAACACTTTTTTGTAGTGTTACAAAAAAAAATTTTTTGGAAACTAGTTTCCAAAAATTTTTTTTGTAAAATTACGAAATGGTTTGTACAATTTGTCAGGTCTCCTAGATATATTTGGTTTCAAATCGAAAAATTTGCTCATTAGCGTTTATTCGACTACTTCGCAAAGGTGTTTACGATATTTTTAACCACTTTAAAAGGATTCTGACGTCTTACTTTTATTACCTGACTTAATACGTTCTGACATTAGATTACAAGATTTTCCTTGTAAATTTACAAATTTTTTTTTACTGTGCACGGATGTGTGTTATTCACAGTAACCTTATTGTGACTGGTAGGGTCGAATGAGAAACGACTTTACACAAAGACACTCTGCTAATAACAAACAAGCACAGCTACAGAAGTGCAACTAAGACATTGAAACATGTTGGTGCAGTAGTATTTTCGCGAAAATCAGTAGTCTTTACCTATTGTCGCTAGCATAGAAGCGTGATCAGCGATTGTTCTATTTTTTTAAATTTCGTTGTACATGTCAGATGTCAACAAGCTATTTTATGTACACGCTCAAGTATTTTTTAACGTTATTGGCCCAAAAAGACGGTTATTTTATTTGGTAATTTTACGTGTCCTCGGAACAGCACAAGGCCTTGGTAGAAGAACCCGGGGGAAAGGGGGTAGGAATCGGCCAGCATTCGCCTGGAGTGATTTCGGAAAACCGTAGAAACCGAAATAAGGATGGCCGGAGCCGAGGATTGAACCCAGATCCTCCCGAATGGGAAGATAGTGTTTTACAACTGCTTCACCGTGCTTTGAAATAAACAAATGTCTGCTGGACAGAATAAGCTGTTGAAGGAATATTTCCGGATCCGGCATCATGCTACTGAAAACAGGATATTGTATACCACCGACATTACTGTCATTTTTTTTTGCACATAGTAAATATTGTGCAAATCACCCCCTACCTCTTCCCCACACTACACATTACTGGTGTGCAACTTCTCGTACGAGAAATGCAAGCGTGTGCACTGACACTCAATATGGTAGAATGCCATAGACCGTCCTAGCCTTAGAATGCAGTACAGGGCTTAAGGTGCGCGCTGCTGCCAGATCGCAGCCGAGTGAATGGTACAGTGTTCCACTTCCTCAAATTATTATTGTTTGGATTGTGTTGTGCGAGTATTCCTGCAGAGTAAAGACGACTTGCTGACTACTACAGTTGAGTAAGTTTCCTGGTCATCAAGGGGAGTGACCAGCTGAGTGTATGCACACAATCCCCATCTACAGTATTTCTCTCCACACTACATTAGTATTCACACTATTGCAGTGTTATTACATGTCGCACAATAAGTATGCACAAAGCCCTTTTATTGAAGGTTATTTGCGTAATTTTTAATACTAAAATATATTTTTGATTTTTTAATCTCATTGATAACGATACAAAATTGTATCTAATCACAATTTCATATGACTTTAAAATAAAAAGAATATCACATACTCCAATGACATGAATTCATTAGTAAAATTGTAACTGGCAATTCGTAAAGAAATAATTATTATCACATACATATTAATCTTTACAGCTACTCCCGATAAAACGTGGACAAGAATGTGGTTAGGGTAATGTTGATGATTATGAAACCGACGATGGATAGTAAAATGTCGTACCGAACATTTAAATTCTAACTGTTTTTGTCATTATTAAATTTTGGCAAAGTTAAGTTTAAGGGGTGAGATATCTTATGAAACTAAAGAGTGACACGTTTGAACGTGACGTCAACTTTTTGTGACACCTATTTTTTAAGCCTGAACGAGATCAGATATCAGAAATTGTCTTCCAGTGTTGTTTATAAATAATTTAACTGTAATTATACTGTTCTTTCAAGACAAAAAAGTTGAAGCCTATTATGTAACTAACGGAATTTTCGTCAGTGAACGAACTATCTCAAACCAGGTATTTTTTGTTTTTAATAAAATAAGGCATTAAAAAACCCTGCAAGCATACAAGTGACAGTTTTTTTTTTGTATTTGCTCTAGTTTAGGCCTTTTGATAAATTTATTGCATCCTGAACTACATACACAGGAGAACAACCATATTTTCAGCATGAGAACTGTCTTGAAGAACTAAAAATTTCCTCGCACTGTTAAACATTCTTATACACAGCATAATGCTCCATGCACATTTTAAAAATACGTGTATATTACGCTGTGATATGTCAATGCAGTTTAAATATACAAACGAACGATCAGATCAAAGTAAGACATTCATCAACTCAATAATATAATTTAAATAATATAATAATATACATTTTCCAGAAGAACTATCTAAAATTTAGTTTGAAATTTATTACAGTTTAAATTGAAGAAAGTTACGATATTTTATTATATGAGCTAACATCCACAAAGTTAACACTTCTTTCATACATATGTGTGTTATGGAAACTCACTCTTAAATCACATTTCGTTCTACTGTTGTAGGTATAAATCTAAGAGTTTTTAAGAAAAATATTTTCACGTATAATACACAGTAACCCAAAAACGCATAACGAAGGCATTGTTGATACGCCTTTTTTATTATTTTATTTTTTGGAAATGAGCTTTTTCTTAATTATCATTACATAAAATTTGCACAGCATTTTTTGAACTATGTAAACTTACCTGCAGAATAGTACTCGTATCTTAAAGAAAGTCCAAAACACACAATAAGAGATCGTTTACACATCCGTTTATTTAAAACCGTATTTAAATTTCTAAGTATATAAATTCTGATGTCAAATGTTTTTCGCTTATCGTATTTATATGTTCTGCCCAATTTAATTTGTCTGATTTAAGGACGCGGTTTTCAACGACATTTTTTATTTTTATATTCATACCAGATATTATTTTTCTTATTTTAGACATAATTTGTGATTAAATCATCATCTTAGGAAATTTTTGTATCTCTCATGATTTTTTTGCGTAATGAGTCGTAAACGTCAAAATTTGCACTTTACGGTTTTAAGTATGCCACTAAAACCAACTGACATTCCAAACTGAAAAAAATTCACAGTGTATAAGAATGTTATAGGCTACGATTTGACGTATATAAAAACAAAAAATTAAATATTTTTGTATTTAATTAAAAATGATGAATTTTGAAATGGAAAAATTTTTTAAAATTACTAAAAGTATATTTATGATATTTTGTAAGTAACGTGTAGTGTTGGCAATAGAAAAGCCTTGCCAGCATGTGTTATTTCTATTTTAAATAAATATTCCATTATATTGTTCATTAAGAAACATATTTAAAAGAAAATATGTGTGGTCTTATACCGTACAAGATTGAATTTAAATATAGGACTTATATTAACGTCGCTTTTGCAATGTTGCAACACACATGTTGCACGGTCTCTGGCTTACCATGCGCTTAAAATGCTTTGCAGTGTGTTCGTAAATTAGTTTTTTTACAAAGTATTCTGCAAGTGTCAATGTACGAAAATTCAAATTTCAAACGATGACATATAGGTAACTTCAAACGATCACATTAATTACAAAAATAATTTCAGAGCACCTCAAAAAAAAAAAGAAGAAGCCTTTTTAACATGTTATATATATAAAATACTACTCTTTTAATTCGCGGGAAACTACTTTAGAAGCATGCAACGGAGTTGGTTTAAAACGTTCTACCAACAAAAATATGGGGTCACCACTGAAAGTGTGTCAGTCAGGCGAGTGATCTACAATACCACTGGACGCCGTTAGTGTCTTGCGGTAGAGGCGATACAGCATCAGATGAGCCGGTCAATATCGCCCTTGGCGCCGTGCCTCACTCACACAAACACACGGCCACCAGGCGGGCGCCTTCAGCAAGGATCGAGACGTGCACATAGGACGGAAGTAGGTCAGTCCTGCCTTAGGTGCTTGGTCCAGAGATGCAGCATCTCTGGCTGGCCGAGGCTTTGCAGTGATCTCCGGCGAGAGAGACATTCACACTGTCGCGCGTCGCAGAGAAATCCCGTGATGCATGACGTCCACTGTTCGCCCTCGGCCGAGCCATAACGGACAGCCTTGGTCCGAGGATTTCAAATGTGTTGGGAACTGAGGCGAATACGGAATACATTTCACGAAAATGCTAGGCGAAAATACTTTAAGGTGATATTGCATTTTCGCCTTTACGATTTTACATATTTCTCCGATTTACTCGGATATTGTGTACATACGACATTTCTGTGCTGTGTTGTCCCAGAAAACTAAAATCGAGGAAAAAGAATCCCCCGATTTTAGGCTGTATCAACACACATAAACACAAATAATAATAAAAAAAAACAAATATGAAAATAATTATGTCAAATCACGAAAACACAAATCCTTATGTAATTTTTCATGTTTAGTAAACGTAGAACCAAGTTTGGTCTGTTAAAATGTTTAACCTGCGCCCATAATATGATTGCCAGAACAGTAGTAATAAGTAGGGACTGGAAAATTTCGCGAATTCAAATACCTGTAGGCTATAGAATCCATTATACTATGCACATTCAAGCTCCGACTGTTAGTAGGGACCCCTGTTTATCGCGGAAATAATTTTGCCCCACTTTGTTTCAGTGCCTTACGTGCCACATCTGCAGTTTTGCTTCGTGGTCAGCGATAGGATATTTTAACTCTCACGAGCTTCGAGGTTCTACCAGCAAATCACACGCGTGCGGTGATGCAGGAACGTTACTGTAATTGGCTCGGTCAACTGAGATGCGGTTCTTCACATAGACACGCTGCCAATAACCATGAAGCACAATTGCAGATGTGCACGTAAGGCCACAGACTAAATAGTAAAACAGACGTGAAATGACGTGGCGGCTCGTTTGATATAGGCGAACTTGGCCGCTTATTGGCTGCCCGAGGCTGTAGACTCCAGCCCCGTGTCTGTTTGGCTCCTGCATGTTACTACAGGTTTCCTATTGGCCTGGCTGCCGACTAGCAGAGCAGCTGCCTCACGCTGATTGGCAGTAGGTGTT
>PNEQ01074272.1:0-66359 GCA_003012365.1 Medauroidea extradentata
CCTCTCAGGGAGATTGGCTTACAATGAGATAGGGGAAGGACAAGGCAGATGGCTCGCACCCCCACCACTGCGACTTCCTCTAGACACGTCACTGTGATGAACCGCGCCCCCGGCCCTTAGCCACGCCTCTTAGCCTACTCGAACACGTGGCACGGAGAGCTATCTTCAAGTTTACTACCAGTCCCCGTAAGTCTTAATCGTTGGTCTGATCTTGAATTAGGGGTCGTTAAAGAGTCCCGACTTCCTGGAGCTGTTTTGTGTGTTGAAGTTTCAGAGACGAACGTGCTATAATGGTGACCAAGAAAGTATTAATTCTACATTTATTGGGTTTTGTATATCATCGACAGCGAGGTCATTAGAGGCAGTCAAACACAACTATATAATAAGGACTGGAACTAGGAAAGAACGCAGCCATGGTCTGTGTAATGGGACCAACGATTTCGGAAACCATAGAAAATCTAATCCAGAATGCCAGCAGCCGGGGATTGAACGATGTGGCTCCCGACCGCGAGTCCAGCGTGTCACTATTGTATCACCTTGCTCAGGGTGTACGTATTAAATTACGCATCGTCACTATGAGCCAACGCACTTGAAGACAATGCTATCTATTTCTGAACCATTTTGACTGAGACTTAAATGTTTTTATCTAGGTAGGCTGCGTTGGTGTATGAGTGGCACAAAACCGAAGGACGTCGGCCGGCGCGTGTAAATGCATTATCGTCCCTACACGCAAACCCCGCAACTGGTGCGCTGACCTTTGCAATTATTCATTTTCCTATGGGACTCTAAGCGGTGACCATATTACTTTATTTATGGGCTGCGTGGTTCAATGCCTGACGTTTGTTTCTATAGTTATGTATTTCGAGTCATATTGTTAATTTTCCAGGTACGGTAGTCTGAAGAAGCCACTTTTGGCCGTTTTGAAAGGCCACAAAATAAAAGTTTCTATTAAACGTGCCAAATTTTTAAAACTATAGCGACACAGTTTGAAGTGTGTAATCTTTTCATAGACATACAGATATAAAAATAGTTTCATCAAAAAGAGAATAATCGTAACTCGCTGCAACGCATTCAAAGGGCAAGTAGGGAAGCCCCTTAACACGGTTTGGAAGACTTGTAGTTCGTTTATGACGTTATATTTAAAGGAAACCTTTTGGAATCAACTCCGATGTGTAGACAGTTGATACTATTTCCAGCTTAATGACGTTAAACTCTGTGTATACGAAGTTTACACGTTGCTGGCTTAGTAATAATACGTTAGTCGCTAAGGTTCGTGCTACGAACATGACGGATTTGAACACTAGCCTTCCTGACTCAGCATACATACCTCTAAGCGAAGACCGAAGGTATCGCGATGAGTGGACAGAGACTTGTTGAAAGGTCGAAGTTCAGACCAGCAGACACAGTAGTCTCGATATTCACGTAGTCTGGCTGTGAATAACTTACTTACAGCGTTGCTTTGTTGAGGTTGGAAAACCGATGTGACGGAACCGACAAATAGCCGCTCACTGCTATTTACCCTCTGCAGTACGCCTGCTCTCGTATTTTTTTGAAAAGTATACATGAATGGTTCTTTGAGATTTATTTCTTCGCACCCGAGCACCGCAATACTTTTCTTTGGCCTTGTATTATCTTGAGGCGCCCTCAGAAACAAATTTGGTTTACAAGAATTTCGTTTGTACAATTTCTCATCCTAGCACGAATATTCTTAAACAAAAGCTTCGTAATGTCACTGTGTATTTTTTACCACGTAAGAGTTTACCAGGCGAATTGTGTACATGTACTTGGTGACGGCAGCAACGTGTTTGTACAGACTTTTCATAATTTTTGTAAACATTACAATGACTTTTTTAATAGACGTCTACCGACATGCGAAGTATGGTTGGGTTTTTGCACTTACTTAATATTATAAGTACTTTACTTAAATATGTGTTAGTAATGCGTGGCTCAAACTCACATTATTTTATTTTCAAAATTGATATTAAAAACTCTTTAAAATAACAACTTTATGTAACCTTACTTGCCACATTTTTCCACAAGCACCTTTAATATGATAAATTAACAATGGAACTGAATGGAAAGTTAATGGAGATTCACTGACTATGTTTTCGGATAATTGCTCAGACAAAAATGATTGCTCTCAAAGTTACCAAAAATATTTTCATATGTCTAACATAAATGTGTATTTATATACTTGCTTCGTTAGTATAACGATTTTTTATTAAGAGTCAGTAAGATGTTAATAATGCTCTAGTAGTTTAGAAAAGTAAACTGCTTTCAGTTTTTAAATTACTTCGATATCGAGTGTCAGGCAACAACCAAATTCCCAATACACTCGTATTGTAATAAAATCAGCAACCGAAAAATGTTGACAGTTAATTTAAGAACAACCTGTTTGTTATTTCGTCCCAGCGTATCAGACACTTTTAAAAATGTTTAAGAAGCCAACAAGAACCCCATCATACAAAACAAGGCTAAATTCATCGCTTTCATGTATGGGCTGAAACTAGCAAATCGGTAAGGCCAATGAACAAATAAACCAAAAAATTTCAACAGTGGAGAATAGCCGACAAGCCACTCGTATCTCCAGCAGTAACACCTTCCACTTTAAAGACAATGAAGGTTTTATGTATAGTTATTTGTAACGTACACGAATATTTTTGACATAGCATAGCTCTGTATATAACGCGTCATTTATTTTGTCAATATATTACAGAAAAGAAAAACAGAATAAAATATTAAACAAGAAAAATATAATAAAAATTAATAAAGTACGTTAACAAACTACGAAAATAAAGATTCGAATAGCAAAGTTTAAATATGTGAGTCCAATTGGACATGACTTAACCAGTTTCGATGAATTGTAAAATATGTCATACTATAGCAGGTGTTGTAAAGCTACACGACATACCTCGACAATAGAGAACATTCTAGAATTTCTGTTCTTATAATACTAATACATCCCTTTTTTTATTTGTTTGTCAGTCCTCTTAAATTAGTTTACTTCACAGAGATCAAATCTGGCCACTTTATCAGGCCTAGGACGTCTTGCGCATGACATTTTAACTCCAATATATTGCCTTGGTTAAGATTAATTCTACTAAAGTTAGGTTGCGAAGTATTACTATTTTATCAATGAATAGTAATAACCGTTCCTGGCTTCGGGATGCAGTGAAGTGTATGACGACGCAAATGCACGAAACTACGTTATTTAGAAACGTTTGGTTTTGAACCCATATTTTTTTACGTGCGTCAGAATAACGTTGTTTTCTTACAAACAGTAACACAACTGGTGGTGGGAAGTATCCCGTGCGAAAATTGTCCACATTAAACCCTGTTATCATCCAGACCTAATGTGAAAACAACCTTTCCGTGGTAGACTGGATTCCAGGCATAGCATTCAGATGGTTATGTTAAGTAACTTGCTGGGATTACATAGGTTTTCTGTGACGTGAGCAGGCTTCCACGAACACGAGGTTATGTTATAAACCCTGCCACAGAGAAAAATGTTTGCTACAGTTAACCATACATAAGCTTGTATATGGCGAAACAAAAATATATTTTATCCAACAAATTTTTTGTTGACTGAACAATCTGTGGAAATTGTAACAAACTGGTTTTGTTGGTCTAACAAAATTCATGTTTAACGGGAATAAACCCTTCTGTTGAGGTAACAAAATCAGCCAGGCAACCAAATATTTGTTGGTTCAACGTCTATACGGTTGTTTCGCCATAAACGAACATCGGTTGACTCAACCAAAAATGTTTCTCTGCGTGCAAGCAACTCAGGGCTTCGTGATTGTTTGACACTTGGAAACTCTACTCGGACTACAGCTTGAATGTTTTAATCGGAATGTTTCCCTACTTCTTGACTTAAAGTAACTACCTTATGAAACGAATAAGTGACAGTCCTGGTGGAATGGTTTGCTTCAATTGGTTCTGCATCACCATTTCGGCGACAAGATTATCTGTGCTGCCTTCTCTCGTTCTTGCTGTTACCTGATATTCTTGTTCACAAAATAGGAGGTGCTTAAGGGCGCGGACTACCGTAGTTTTCATCATCACTATTTTATTTTTTACTTTTACCAGATCTTATTTTCTCATTTTAGACACAAATTATGACTAAATTTGGCTTCTATGAAATTTTTTTATCTCTCACAGTTTTCGCGTAATGGCTTGTTAAAGTCATATTTTGCATGTTACCGTTTTAACGACTACACTAAAACCAGATGAGATACCGAACTGAAAAAAATCACAGTGGATAAAGACATTGCAGGCTACAATGACATGCTAGTTAAATTAAAGAATAAAAATTATTTGTATTTAAAAAAAAATGTTGAATTTTTAAAATTTTTATTTTCAGTTTCAGCATTTTTTTTTAATTCAAATAATTTGTATTCTTTAATTTTATGAGCATGTCATTGTAGCCTGTAATGTCTTTATCCAATGTGATTTTTTTGAGTTCGGTATATCAGTTGGTTTTAGTGTAGTCGTTAAAAACGAAAACATGCAAAATATGACTTTAACAAGCCATTACGCGAAAACTATGAGAGATAAAAAAAATTCATAAGAGCCAAATTTAGTCACATTTTGTGTTAAAATATGAAAATAATATCTGGTACAAATAAAAATATAAAAATGGTGATGAAAATTGCGGTGTACCGCGCACTTAAGAATGTGAAAAAACATTTAGCGCCTGCCAAAAAAAAAAACTCTCGTTCATAGAATATACAAGGACCCTGAATTATAGCGAGAAAAATTTGACTGTTTACTAGGCTTACACATAACATTTACATATCTGATTGTTTTTCTTTGTTATTGGCGTGCTTCCATCTGGCTGAGCTAATGATAACTCTTGGTGTTACATTGCTGAATATTTATCAATCGTCTTTAAAAAAAAAAAAACTTCATTACCATCATCTAATCCAAAATGTGCATGCCTCTGCACTGTTTTGGAAAATACGGTGGCACGAAAGACAGTTCCAAATTTCCAAAATTTGTAGGAATATACCATAGCATGGTACTTGCAGCAATGTTGACGACCTTTCGAAGGCGGTAGCTAAAGAATGGTTTGAAATACAAGTAAAATATCATTTTAACTTTGAGACACATTTCTCAGCATTCATTGTTAGTGACTTCACGAAACGTTCGAAAATTGTATCCAATGTTTAAAATAAAAAAAAAAGTAGTGTAAGAAATGTTATGAAGCAAAGCAGAGAGATCACTTCATGCATAATACAAGAAGCAAAACGTTTTCGAAAACAATATTTTAAACTATAGTAAGCCTGAACTAAAACTAATTACGTGAATTCCTTACAAATTGTAAACAACATTTTAACCCTATTAAATAAAAGTGGCCTACATAACGTTGCATTAGTAAAGTTGTCTCTCACGCTTCTGACTAGCCTTGAAAAAAAAAAAAAACATTCATACATACATTAATAAAATACTTTCCCATCGAAAACCATTCTTTAAATCCAGTGTTAGTAATTTCATTAAATTTCAGTTTTCAAAAATTTCCTCTATTATTTTATATTAATAAAATATTTTTAAATTTACAAAAATTAAGAAGATTTTTAGCCTAGAGCTCATGTTATGCATAATACAAGAACAACTATTATTTAAATAAAAGTTTTGAACTACAATAGGGGTGAACTAGGACTAATTGCTTGGTAATCAATGTGTTGTTTTTATTTAATAAGAGCGGCGTACATAACGTGGCATAGAGTTGTGTTTCCCACTTCTGCTTAGCGATACAAGAAATATACATACATTGATTTTTAAACCCTCATATGATTCATACATTTTCAAAGTTTCAAAAAACTTCGATTCGAAAAAATTTTTGTGCAAATAAATCGTTTAAAATGTGTCACAAAGGTTAAATAAAATGCATGTTGTAATATATGAAAAACTGACTAACATTAACTTTAGTAAATAAGTCTGGACCACTTCCACGTAAATGTGTCAGTCTTGTTTGGTTATCAGTTATAGTTGAATTACTCCCCGTATGAACATTCAATGTTTTTGATCAACTGCATATTTTTCATGCGATCATGTGATTGTCAATGTGATTTAAGATGTTTGGGTCAAATTTAAACTTGCAACAGACTGCTTTTACTTGAATTAAATTTTCGCAATGTCAATGGAGTAACAAATTCTCAAATATATATATATAAAGTAGCCGGATTTGTGGACGGCTTTATAGAAACACGTTATTTGCTGGATTAAGTTTTATTGTGACGTTTATAGAGTTTCTGATTTTCGGTAAATTTGTTTCAAACGACGTGGTTATTTTCACTGGAACAATGTATTAAGGCCACAGGTGCCTATGTATGCTGTTTTTGCGAGTTTAATTTTTTAAATCTTGAAAGGGAGTAGTTTCCGCAAAAAATACCGTTACATAGAAATGTTCGAAATTGTTCGTACTATGGAGCCAATTTTATTTTCAAAACATATATTTCTATAATTTTGGCTAATTATCTACTTAATTTAATTTTCTTTTAAAGAAAATAATTAGTGAATATTATTAAAACTGATGTTTTGATTAAATTAGGCTATATACTACACGTGATTTCCAACATTTATATGTAACGGTTTTGCGATATCTGCTCGCTTTCAGAATTTAAAAAAATAAAACTTAAGAAACTAGTATAAATAGGGACCCGTGACTTAAAGAGGGCGTGGTACTTATTTTTAACGCTAAATCATTAATCTATAACTGCAGGTCTCTTGAAGCCAATTTGCGAAAATTAAACAATATTAATCCAGACAATAGTTTTAGCCAACGTTTTAAACAAAATTGTTTCCAGTATTACGAACTTCTGAGGTACAATCTCTGACGCAGGAACCTAGTGCATTTAACTGTGGCGCAAGAGATCACGCGAAACGAATTAGTTACTCTGGATAAATATTTACTCATAAAGTTGGCAAATACCATTATCTAGGATTGTCATTGAGTATTTTATCCATAAATAATTCGAAAAAAGCGTAGAAATCAATTGATGTTTTCCGATTTTATTTGCCTTACTTACGCGTTAGAGGCTCTGATATGACGGAGCAATAAGGGCTACCTTGCAGCTCGCATCGAATACCGCATCGCAAAATCGATCCTAGGGCTAAACTAGCGTGAGAGATTCCAGCACACCCGTGCTACTATGAGATTTTAAGAAGTGACCATATAATTGTATTGTCGGAAAGTTTGTAGCAGGGTCCTTTACACGATTCTATCTGAGTTTCTTATATTTCTCATAAGTATATTTTGAAGTTTTTATCACTGATAAAGAGCTTCGAAACTATGTTTTTAAAGAGCATGATGATTTAACAATGACTTTCCGTCTTAGTCCGAAGTTTGTGTTCTTTTTGCACATTGGCACAATGGGCACATGTGGAATATAAACATAACAGATTTTGTCACATGTGTACGCCATTGTTGGCGAATATTGCCGCATTGCAGAAAAACCCGCAATAAAACCAAAAACAAAGGAAGATATGCCAGTAGGCTGTAGCAACATACATTAAACATTCAGATAATTCCTTAAATAAATTCCACTCATGTTTCTTGTTATTTATGTCGTCGTCGTCGTCGTTCATCCATTTGTGCCTCTTTCACATATCCCATTTTAGTAGGAATTTATATTTTTTCGTCCTTCTCCATTTTATTTTACTGTGGGATTTTCTGCAAAACTGCAACCTTCCTCCCCGCAATGGCGTACGTAAAAAAAACTGTTACGTTATAATACTAGCCCATTGCAAGAATCATTCAAAGATCACATGCGGTATATTTTCGTAAAAAAAAAAGTTATTGAAGGACACGCTGCAACTCATTTGAAGCGAGTGGTAAGCGGAGGTCTTAAACCATGAAATAAGAATTGGTTTTCAGACAGTTTGTATTGAATATTATTTCATTCCTTTGAAGCTAGCAGAAAACATGAAGAATTGTTCTATTTTTTTCATTAATGTTAGGTGCATCAACGAGGAATAAAATTCGCCGGGATTCAGTAACTGTGAGTATAGTTCAGCTTGTGCCTGAAGTACTTGGGAACGCATTCCCACTCCTGTTGCAGGAAGTTTGCGATATCCGTTCCTTGCATAATGCCTTCCGAGAACGGAAATTGCCGCAGCTAGTGTTATCTTTCTGACTGTGGGGGGGGAAAAATGAGAGTAATCCGGAAGCTGGGGAAATGCCAGGCCAGAAAATGTATTTTAAATGGGAAGACGGATGTTTCCTGCAAAACAATCTCTGGCAGGGCTGAAAATGAAAGATAATCGGCAATTTGTCAGCCAAATGTGAAAATCACGCTCTATTATTTTTAAGTCGTTTGATTCAAGTAATATGCATGGTAAGTACGGTTCAAATAAATACGTATACAACTTTTTAAAACATTACGTGAGTTTTATCATTGCTTATTAAACTAGTATGGTCAGTGGCTTTTTATATCGTAACAATTTTGATAATCTTGATTATAATGCTTCTTCATATCGAATACTAATAAGCGCAGTACTAGACTTAAAATAAATCTTAAACATTTAAAACAATTTCGTTAACATTATTATGAATAATTGCAATATCGAATATGATTCTGTGTACATATATCTTTTTAGTGCTAAAGATGGAAATATATATGACTCATTACTGTATCTTTTAATTATTAATCTTAATATCTTACAAAATTGATTAACATATCTGATTTCCTTCGTTGTGCTTAAATAGCTTACTATCCTTGACAATAATAAAATATTTAATTATTGTTTACGAAGTTTTCATTAAAGTGTAAAATGTTAGTACTTCTTAAAACCAATCATTGCTGACAGTCTAATAAAAGCGTAAATTTGATTAGTTATGTGCCTTAAATACTTTATAATACCGAAAAAGATTATTTTTCAAATGTATATTTCGCAAACAGCTGTACTCTGTTAAATCTTGATATTTAGCGACATGCATATGTATTACAGTTACTGTTGCGTAAAGTTGAAAAATTATTTCAAAAGTAGTTACATGTTTAAGATAATCTTCGATAGCGATAAATAAAAGGTCTCCAGTGGTATTTAGTGTTTAAAATTTTCCTTTATTTATATATATTTATAGACTATATATAAACAAATAAGTAAGCAGTTACAGTTTGTGTCAGGTTTCTTGGCTATCAATTTTACAAAAAGTAATAATATTTTACATGATTTACAAACCCTTATAACCGACAACTTTAAAAAGTTGTGCGAATATAATAATAAATTTAAGAGCTAACTCTATTGTCTGTATATCCATCTCAGACACTCAAGTTGAAGTCATTTCGTAAATTTTTAAACATCTTCGAAAGCAATTATTTTTAATTTTTAGTATACAAGCAATGCGGTGTATTATTAATAAAAAATTTTTTTTAGAGAAGTCATAGTTGGACAACTAAATATGTTTACGGTCTAGTCAACATTTAAGATTTCAGAAACACACATTAGATTATGTTGATTCAAAATTTTTAGCAATATTCGGTGTTTCTGGGACGTGTAATATGAGGGTCATGCTGAACAATGCATATTTACTGTAAGAAGTCACCAACATATATTTGTGTACTTATTAATAAAACGTTTGTTTGAAAACACGATGCAGTGTAATTTCTGTCTGAACGCCAGTAGACAATTTTTGTATAATGATGTCAAAACACAGATAGAAAAGGTCAAGCATTTGTCACAAAATATATCCAAAAGAGCTAAATAGAACATAAAGATACAAAACTGATGCCTTGTGGCGTGTTTACAGCACGGTGGCTGTATTATATTTCAATTGCGTAACTTGAAAGGGACAACTTTCCTTCGGAATTTATGGAGAATGGAAGTTGTGGAATGAAAGAGAATCCTGCAGGCTGTAAATAACTTGTTGGAAAACCAAGGGGCAGTTTTGTATGCCGCAGGTACACGTTCCCGCAGTGGATCAAGGGTGAGGTAATAAACTAACTGTGACTCACTTTGCGGGGTAATTAGGAAACTGTATGAATAAAACGCGCTGCTGGGAATCGCTCGAAAGTTTGCGGACCCGGAACTAATGGACGCGCTCGAATTCCTCGCTCTTCAAGCAGCCCCAGTTCCAGGGAATGATGCGCTTAGTGGTAATTAAATAATGACCTAACTTCCATCGTAAGGCACGGAGCTGCGAGAGCGCCGTTCGCCACTTCAGCGAAAATGGCAAAGAAATTAGTCGGTGTTTTTGGTTCGGTGGCCAGTTGGCGAGGGTTTTCTGACGTCATTATAAAAAAAAAGAAGAGACTGGGTTCATTTCTATTACCAGAGAGGTTTTTATCCTCTGTTCCAAAACTACTTAGACTAAGACAGTTTGTGAGTTTGTTTGCAGGATATCTCCATTGCCTTAGCTGTAATTAGAAACAGGAACATTTAACTGGTTCAATTACCAGTATCCTTGGCTCAGAAGTCCTATGTATGCTGTAGCATTAGTGCTTCCGACCCACTTTCACACACTTCACTAGTGACTTTTCCAGGTAGCTACAAGTGACAGGTAAAATTGTATAAAATTTGTGGAAAGAGTCGTGTAGTGAATTTTAACAATCCAGGAGCGTTTTTTTTTAATTGTATAAACTCTTATTAACAAAAAAAATCAAGTTTTAAGCAACAACCTAAGCTAGTGATACAGGTTCGTGAACCATTTCAGGTAGGTTGTTTTTTTATTAGATAAAAGCATTGTCAGCTAAAGAAAATGAGAATGCGAATGCTAATCCATTGATTGTACAAATTCAGATCACATGCGAATTACAACTTTGAAAGAATGTTTAAATTTCATGACATATTTCCAATGTGTAATACGAAAACACAGTCATTACTTAATACAATAGCGCACAGACAACGTTGCCGCACTGATACAAGTAAAGCAATATCATTTAAATCAGAGTTGCGTGTTGCCCTATTCTGGTTAGAAACAGGTTGACAACACCGTTCTGTTACTCATATACACGAGACTAGTGTGTGCCGTACGGTACATGTGGTTTACATTGTAAATAGAATTACATTTTCACAAGTAGCTAACTGGCCTTAATATTTGCTGCCAGTGGCTGCAAAATTATACAATATCGCTGGTATGTCTTATGTTATTGGATTTGCTCATGTCACTCTTATAAATAAGATATTCTGTTGATGTACACCATGCTTAGGTGCAGTACAAATTCTTTACATGGCTATGTGAGGTGGCCGTTCAATATCATACCACGTACGATGTTGCATTAAGTAAAGTAGTGCTGTAAGGTAGCTTTATTCAGTCACGTTACTAGAATTTTTCGATTATCAGGCCGATGTATAAAAGTCTGCAAGTAATTCAGGATCCCGTGACTAATTGGACTCTTATTAACTCTACTCGGGTTAATTTTTTTGTGCCTTAAGCTGATAATTTACCTTGTACAGGCTAATATAATCGCCCTTAGAGTGTCGTCAAGAGCAGCATCGCTTCCTAGTCATTGAATATATGTATGTTTATAAGTCACAGAAGGATACAAATTTACTGTACACACTTTGACGCCTGGAATTTGACGTGACACTGGGTTTACTTCCAGTCGCTGTTAACTTCTGTTTTTTTCTAAAATTGAACGCCGGTGTGATTGTTCATTCACCTGTTTCTAGACCGAGTCATAAGTAGATATTCGGAAATTTCGCACGTTTTCTTGAGAATAAGTCAGGTTTTTAACTATTTTACACGTGTGTGAGCGGGTATTTGTTAATTTAATTTATCCTTGAAGACTATGCACTAAGACAGTATACTGAAAATCTCTCGCTGCACCTTGCAGATGTACAACTGTTCACATGCTCAAGTATCTGAGGAAAGAGAGTAAACATGACTGCAGAGTTCACCTGGGAGGTCACTGAACTGGCGATAATGCCGAGTCTCAACACATACAAGATCTCCACAGGTAATTGTTTAACAAATTATTTTACGGTCTGCTAGATTTTTTGTATGGTTATGTCCAAGAAACACTGACGAAGTAGTGGTAGTACTATAAACTTCATTGACATCAAGATATTTCATGATTAATACAAGTTTACACTTTATCGACTTGAGTGCTTCAATGAATCGTCAAAGAGATATTCCCAAAAGACGCTGGAATGAGAAAACAGGCACGCCTTATGGGATGTAAACCTGTAGCGGAACGGTGAGGTGAGGTGGTCAGACACGCACCGATAAATGTTCACACATAAATTTTTCGATGTCTGCAAATCGATAAAAAAAACTCACTGAAAACAATCTGTCTAATTAAAATCCGAAGAATTTGTCTAATGAAACACGCATCCCTCTCTCAGCATATAATTTTACAAATTAATTATGATGTTGAGTCGAAGTGACATGCAAACAGCGCTTTGGTGACTTTAATTCACAGACATTAAAATAAACTAATTAATACTTTAATCGCAAAAATTATCTACGCTTAGCAACATAAACATAAAAGTTAAAATTAAAAATATTATGGTGAAGACAAAAAATATATATTAGACAGGGAATGGTAGGCCGGATATTAATTGGTAGAAAGTTCTAGTGAAAAGAATCGGAGAGTGAATTCGGAACGGGATGTATTGTTTTATTGACGTCATAATTACATACACTGAGATGAATACGTTTTACAGGTAGTGTTCAATGTGAAGGTATTGGCGAAGCATTGACAGTGTTGCAAGGGGTTCTGTCGCATTCACTGTAATATTGCTAGCGATGTTCTGATGACACCACAGACAACGCGAATTCTTACCAGCATGTCTTCTTGACAATAAAACACTTCCTTGACACAGTATAGTTTTGTTTAAAAATGAATCACTACAAAGTACTTTTGCCGCAAAGAACATTTTTGTTTAAAGTGTAAAGTAATACAAACAAAAAATCAAATTAATCAAAATTAAGTATCTTCAAAAACTAACTTAACATTACAATAACACTTTAAACCAACATTTTCTTTACGGCAAAACTACTTTGCAGTGGAACAATTTGTGTAGTGGTAAAGAAATAATTTTTAGAGTGTTCAATGCGTTCCGTTGTCCCGTAGATATTTTACACAACTCTGCGCTGTGTAATCAGGCGACCGCGATATATACAGGTTGTTACCACTTTGCTTCGACAAGTTTCTTCCTAACTAACTTTGCTTATTTTGTTATTCTCCTTCATCCCTATGATTTCTACTTGTCATTCCAAAAACAGCCCGTATATATGTTTACAGTTTCATTATGTTGAAACTAATGAAAAAATATAGACTCAAAAGTTAAGAGTATTTATATGCGTAGTCCCGACGGCTTTGATAAACGAGAGAGTTTTCACGTCACCCAGTCTCACTCACGCTGTCAGAAGTGTGTGTTGGTATGTATGTTTGCGTGCGTGCGTGCGTGATAATCCCATACAGGTTTTGCGTTGTTCCAGTACTTGCCTTCCCCATTCCCACACTACAAAATAATAATAAATCCGGAACAACAAATGTTTACGTGCGTAATGCACAAGCATCTCTCTCGGATCTTCCTCTACGGGATTCGACCGAACTCGCCGCACGCCTGATAATCCCGGATTACACCATGGCGTCACAAAATTCCATAACCAGGCATCTGTGCGTGACGAGATCCAAGCGTTGTACAAGCCGAGTGACGCAAAAAAAAATTATAACAAGCAATGAGTGCATGAGGCTTGAATTAACTGTTTTTCCAACGTATTTTATCCGGTTCATTCATGTGCTGAATGAGTTCGTAATGCTTGTCGCTTCAAATTTGTGAGACTAATCGCCTAAGTATCCCTACAGTATTATTCCAAATTGGGCAAAATAACACAGTGTGATTTGACATTCAGTTCATTTATAAACAAGTCTAAATAATGGAATTCTCGTTTTGAGTGATATACCTAAAAACAATTGCTGCATTCAGTAAAAATATCACGGATTTATGACAAATTACTTAATATTTCCTGGGCAAGTATCCATGTGGACAGTGAAACAAGTATGGCTTACTCGGATGTAAATATTTCATAATTGATAAAATTTTCCATATTTTTAAATTAATAACGACACTTCTATAATTTTTCTTGTCATTTATCCGTAACAAATTTTATTTTCAAAGTTTTGACTGGTGCTGTTGAATTGAAGTACACATTTTGTACTTTCTCCCTTGCCAAATCAACCGGACAGTAAAAAAACTATCAGTGCCTTTTCAATTAAAATTTACTATTAAGAGAATCCAAAGTGCCAAAAGAATATTATCAAATAAGCATTAGATCATGTTATTTATATTTTAATCATAATTTACTCGAAATAGTTTCTAAAAAAATGTTTAAAAATAGATCTATATTTGTATGTATTTGAATTTTCATCTACATATTAACAGATTCTTTGGTATGTGTTTAGAGGAAGCACCATGGAGTTGAGTCGTCTTCTAAATATTATGTTTTGAATGCCTCCTAACATTACCCACAAAAATTATTTGGTGCTTTGGAGCTATCATTGCATGCACATTTTTCTCTTACATACTGCGCATACCGCTGTTAATATTACGCTGGCGTGGTCACAGATTCACAATAATCCACGACGATGAAAATTCCATCGCAGCTTACGTGCTGGATTACAGGCTGAATTGCTAAGAGCGTTGGTAGTTCGGGGGTAGCGTGTACCGTGGATGTCGGGATTTAGGCACACTGAGCTTTACGCGCCTCTCGCTACGAGGTATTACGTGTAATCATCGATAGTGAGATTGTGCATGGTACCGCAAATAATTGTCTTTATCTCCTGCTATGCGGTGCGGCTAACCGTACTGTTTACCTAATGGGCGAGGAAGCTATGAATTTCATTTGAAGTAACCGCATGTGAGTGAGTCGAATGAGTAACGAAGAAAATTCGTTACTGGCGGTGACCACCTGCTTTGCTGCTCTTAGAGATCTGTCTCACGATCTCGCAGATAGCGTCTGAATTAACGAACATGCTCCATACTGCAAAGTGAGTAAAACATACATTTCTTATTATAAATACTTTTTACTCTCTCATTATTTAGTGTATGGGGTTCTAGCATTACGTGGCGATTACCTCCAAACATTTAACTTTCTAAATATTTTGTCTTTATCATTATGACAGTATAATTAACCTTAGTAAGAAGTAAAAAAAAGTCAGTTGAATCATGTGTGAGAGACCATTTTCATCATGACAAAATTTTCTGTGATGACATTTTCGAACCATGAAGTGACAAAGGTCCAAATAGTACTGATGTAACTTTTTTAGGAAATTATATGCAAAAATGTACTGAGTGAACAGTGTATGTAATTTATGTAACTAACAAAAGATAAACACATAGAAAATAATTTACTGTCTAAACACATGCTTTTACAAATTCAAGTGTGTACTTTTGTGTGTGTAGGCCTATACGTGTATTATATACACAAGATGTTCCAGGAGTAGACGTCAATAAAGAGGCGGATGACAGTGGGGCCCAAGACCTACCAAATAAACCAAACTTGTATAGTCCGATTCTTAACCGTCTAAAAGTTATGAATTTTTAAAGAAAATTCGGTTGTACTCTACTCTGAACTAAACATTTACTGATGGTGGAAAAAGTAATGGTCCATGTGGAACGAAATTTGTACACACCAAACAAAGGTGATTAGTGTCGTCACATTTTAAAACACATTTCACGTCACTAGCTTCGTGGTGTAAGAAAATCACTTTCACAAAAGTTGTTTTTGGTTTGGAAAGATGCCTCCTGTTAGCAGGAGGTAAAACCTAACCCATAACCAAGTAATTAGTAAAACGCAAAATTTTAAATTAACAAACGCTAATGCAGTAAATGTGAAAACATAACTTAACGCAGCAGATTCACATAATGTAAAAATCTGCAATAAAGTTGAAATTAATATGTGAGTAAATAAGTAAACGTAACTTTATTTAAATTAAATTATGACACAATATTTGAAATTATTAAAATATATTTTGAATGTAATATGTTTAGTTTGTACCGGAGAGATTTGTGCAGTTCTTGACAGAGATGTCTTGTAAGCCGTTGAAGGTGCCGGCCCCTGTAGTGCAGTCGGTAAAGAGTCAGTCTGTGGTGCGAGGGGTCCCCAGTTCGCATCTTGGCTCTGGCATGTTTGTTGTGCTGTTCTTCATCTCATTTCATCCTCATCGACTCTTAACACCTCGTTGTCAAAAGGCCATAATACCCTCACGTTCACCCCACCACCTATATGGTGAATAATGTGATCACGGTGCGGTACTGGAACGGAAAACAGGGGTACACGAAAGGACCCCCTCCAGGGACATCTTCATGTATTGGCCACAGTTCCCACATGCAGAAAATCTGCCTGTGAGACTATTCAGGAATTACACCCAGTTCGCTATATTGGGAGGCGAGCGCACTAGCCTCTACATAACCACGGCCTCTGTAAATATGAAGCAACTATGTATGGCTATCTGGTAATGTAATTAGTTTATCTTAACTTTCTATTTCGATAACATCAATTTTGTTTAATGAAATAACTTCTATTACCACTTTTATTAATAACATTTAATTTTATCCTCTCAAATTATACATATTACATTCAAAATACGTTTTAATAATTTCAAACACTGTGTATAAATTTTATTTCAATTTATTTCAAGAAAGTGAGTGGCCCGACAGACAATTCACTCCACACGGGACGTACAACATGATGAAAGACGGACAACGTTTTCATATTAATAGTCATGATACTTTATTTTACCAATGTACACGAAACTTTACACATTAAAATTACAGTGGGTGCTATCGTTGTTACACCATGTAGTTAAAGAAGTTGTCTGCCATGAAATCAACACACATCACGCAATGCTTACTTACACTTGCTAAGAGGGGAACAGGAATTGATAGGCAACTGTTGGATACCTGTGTGTAAGCTACGTTCCTAAAACTGCCGGCTGGCAAGCCCATTTGACTGCTATAGGACACAGCTGTTGATCGTGCACACAGGCTAGAAAACGGTATGACTGCATCGCCAATGCTAACACGAACTCGTAAGTGTTCAGTTGGTTGTGTACTTTTCGTGCAACATGAATCGGTATACGTGGGCGGAACTAGCGGACATGCACTAAGTGTATGGTGCAGCACAGGGATGAGGTAGAAAAGAATCATAATTGGATTGCTCGGGACTTTAACCTGCACCCAAATATGCAGGTCAGAACAGCAGTAGTATTATACGTATAATATCTGTGAAGCGCAAGTGGGGACTAACTGCAGTGGTATGTTGCACTATGCACCGGTACAGGCGTCTCTCTATATGCGTGGTGATTACACTGAAAAGTATTTAAAATTTGTACGTATGTTTTAACAGTAAAAGTATTTTGCAATTAATTCCAGTTTTTTTATATACCACTGGAGTCGGAAAAAACTCGTATGTATGTGTATATGCATGTATTTGTGTAAATGTGTACATAATGGACCTATTACGTCTTGCTCTGATGCCAATTATTTAAGCTCATGACCCATTATTTATATTGCTTTAACGACAGTAATTTGTTAAATCCTAAATGACAGCAAATATAAAACAATGTTGCGCAATTTTGTCCAAAACAGTGTAGCCTATAACACGTAGACTATTTTTTGAGACAAAATACACAATGGTTTCAGCTGATTATTAAATTAAGTTAAATTTAATTATTGAACAAATTAGCGAAACCTACACAACTTTTGGTCTGGAAAAAATTTGCCTACATACCAAAAATAATTTTGTACAAAACTGTGCAACAGTTTTTCGATATATGCTCTCGTTTTGGAATGAAGAAATAACTACTGGTCGTAAGTTCTCTGAGTTAGTTATAGTCATAAATTTAGGAAACCTTTATATTATTAGTTTGGCGTCCCACTATGCAAAATAGAATTTACCGACTAAAAATTCATTACAGATAATGTCTGCAAGTGTAATAAAATTTGAATAAACTATAAAAAATCAATTATTTTCTTAGCAACGCTTGTATGCCAGTAAACAACAGAAGAAATTTAACGTAGCGTAATATGAAGTCGTGTGAGAATGTTCAAAGTTTGTGAGCTATATAAGTGTTACCTGTGTATTACTAACCTGCGACGCAAAATGAGGGTGTTATTAAGTTTAACGTGTGTATTCGTGTGTCTGTGACATCGTAGCTCCTAAACGGATAAATCGATATTGACATAGTTTTTTTCCTGTTTGATAGGTGACTTAATCGATAGTGTTCTTAGCTACGATTCAAGAAATTCTATTTAACCGTTTTATGATCATCAACTCTTTTCTAGTTCTTGAAGGGATGTGAGCAACTTCTTCTGTCGTCTGATCGATTTGAAATTTAGTGTCCGTTACTTCAATGACATAAGAATAAAGTCGTCTACTTGACCTGATGCTGCAGCATCATCTGGAATCAGCAGGATATCCAACCACTCACCAACTTATAGTCAGTTTTTTTTAAATTTTGAATTTAAGATTTATTGCTACAGCTTCATTATACTGGTAACGAAATTAAACATAGAAGTGTTTTTCGGTCATACATCTCAAATGTTTTTATGTAACACATATTTTACACCTCTGTAACAACCTGCTTTAATTTTTGGCAGATCATACGTTGTTACTATATGCCATTGTGTGAGCTAAAACCTATAAATAACGATAAAGCTTAGGATGCTGTAGTGTCAATATTCATTCACTCGAGTTAAGTTATGTGGTATGTCAACACTGCATATCTTAAAAAGTGAAAGCGTATTTTGTGACATATACAATTAAATTATTTGACAACTATGTAAGCTTACAATTATTCATACACTTTTTCGTATTCTATAGGAAACATGCATTGGTATACCAAACTGCTTTATATATACACATACATATTATATAGCCTACACATATATCTTGCAGTTATTATGCTCTTAAAATAAATGGCAGAATACACATTGTCAGCATTCCCTACTTATTATATCCCGCTGCAAGTGCTGTCACACTTTATTTATAGGAAACTTCTTGACTTTTTTTTTCACAAAAAAACCGGATTCAGCGTGCGATAGGAATTTAAGTTGCGACAGTGCAGCATAATTGACAGCAATGATAATTAAATGGCAGCCGCATATATTCTAACACGCGTCATAGTTTCCGGAGTAGCAATGTAGCATTTGCATGCTTTACCGGTCACAATATTTCACGAGTACAAACTAGCACGTACACTAACAAACTCTCATAAAAAGGCACAATGTCTCTATTTTGAATGTAAGACTAATTGCGAAGGTTAAAGTAAAAAGTAAAGCAGTTGTCCAACAAAAACTTATGCCACGGTTCCCACACACAAAAAATCGGGAACAACCTCATACGGAACCGAGTCCAGATAGCATAAGTAGAAGGCAAATGATCTAACACTACACCGCTGTGGTTTCCCTCATTCACTAACACTGCGCATGTGTTATACTAAAAAGAATTTAGGATTCTGTATGCAATACTCGACCATGACTAGTCCTGAAGGAAAAATGTGAACTACCACTATGTTGTCCTTGACCACCGCGCGCAACTGGTGTGGTGCACCACAGCACTGGCCATAATACTGTGACACAGACAGCCGGCGTGTGAACTGAAAATGTACAAATATAACTTCTTGATATGGTATGGTTTGTCTGACACAGCTCGAATTACTGTGAAAGTCGCGAAAAAAAAGTGTGCGTTATCTTTGTATATTGAATACAAAGTGTATCTAATATACCTGTCGGGAAGTTAAAAAAAATATATTGTCGTGGGAAAGAAAGTCTGCGCGATTAGGAAATACGATGCGACCAGTATCAAAGCCTCATTCGCACGCCTGCCATGCTTATCAAAATGTCATCACATTATCTGTGTTTCTCTGTTTTCGCTGCCACGTTTCCACTGGCCGTTCGCCATGAACTCATGTCAGGTGCAGTACATTTCCCCTCCCTATTATAAGTCTAATTACCTACCCTTACTACTAGCGCCACGCTTCTTCCCATCACAGGAGGGGACTAGTTGTCATGGTCAAGTAGTAAATATTGCTGTTTGCGTTTGTGTAGGCACTGTCGCCTTTAACACATCGCTTTCGTCTTAGATGTGTACCTTTATTGCCAGAACTGTGAGTTCGGTTAAAGAGAACTGCCAATTGCCTTACGCTTACGACACTTTTAAATCTACGAACATAGAACGTGTAGGCAACCAAATCATAATATTACTTTAACTCATACGTACTATGGCGTCTTTCGTACACGATATTTAATAACCAGCAATTTCTTTCACGCATTTACTGGCTATAAGTTGATGACAGAAAATCGCAACAAAACGTTTGCATCCTAAAGCGAACGCAGGAAGTTCACGTCTGTTAAACAGACAGCAGATTAGGGCAACATTAAGTTTTTCTGTAGATTTGTCAAAGATAGAAAGTTTATCGACAGTTCGTTTGGAAATGCATGATATATACTTGAACTTGTGGAAAAGGTGTTTGACGCATGAAATACGTTAATGTTTGTTGCGACTACATCAAACGTTATTGATTAAACATTTGATCGCCTACCTGCTCAGTATTTTTGTTGTGAAAATGAACCAAGGTTTGTATGATGACCAGAAAATTAAAAACAAATTATTTCTTATGTTATCAAAATATTTTTAAGATATCCTGACATGCTCGACCATTGTTAATACATTTCAAAATGTTCACAGTTTGTTTGAAAAACCGGTAGATTTACTACGTCTATGAAACTATGTATTCCTAATTTAATGCCAACTATCATGCAAAAGATATTCATATATTTTATGGTGTTAAATGTTAGTAAAGGCAGACTGTTAATGATTCTGCAAATGAAAGCATTTAGACGCACATGTTCCGAGAAAAATTGACGTGATACCAAACTTACAACGCAATATTTTTCTCAGTCTCTGAGCACAAAACGAAAAGTACTCACTGAATGACTTAACACACATGCCTAACTGATAACATGGTATTACTTGCGGTGAAGACAACGGCATCTGGTAACTTACACGAAAATGATTGCTTCGGTGTCCATTCATTGCATGAGATTCTTGATTCAATACTCGAGTTAATTACAAATGCGTTTTATTTTTGTAACTATCAAATGACGGCTTCGATTACAAGAATCAGAATAATAGCAGGGAGTTAATATTTTAACATTAAATAAAAAGTCATAGCTAAGCGTGAAGTAGGTGTGCATGAAACATTTTTTAAAAGACAGAAAATAATGCATTCCTCATCTCTTGCACACACTCACACAGAAACACACAAACTTACGCTATCATCAGAAAATATAAGTACATGCTTTGTTCCGCAGATTCTTCCGTTATCGAAGTTACGGTCCCTAATCCAAACAGAAAAGTTCCTAAAATCCACCTTTAATGTAGTTCCTCGTCCCTCGCTGTACGTAGAGGTGAAGTTATTAAGCTTGCGGCTTTTGTGTTAAAAATATAGTTGTGTTTCATTTTCAACCACGTGCAAAACCGTCTTAAACTTCTTCCTGTTTGGGAATCGGTTGCGAATGATACTTTGTAAACTGCGCATATCTTACGAATATAAATTAATATGGTTTTAAAATAGTTCATGTACATTAAATAAAAATTCTTCGTGTACATTTTACCGTGTGATTGTGATATAATTTTCTTTTCCCTTCAGATATAATAATGCTGTACGTTGGTTTTGGCCTATAAATATATTTAGCTGTGGACAAATTGTTTAATATTATTTAAAAATATCATTTCCGGAAAAATAAACACAACGTACAGTAATTATGCGTGTCGTATTGTAACTATGCGTGTATCTGTATTTGGTTAGTAGCGGGGTTAAAAGTAAAAATGTATTGGCAAATATAAAAATTTTTCAGGAGCTCACAAGATGTAGCACAAGCAGAAATGACTAAGCGCTTGTATTTATTGGCGAATTCACTTGTTTTTAAAAACTGAATGTACCATAGTTAAAAAATTGTCAAGTCTTGAGATACCACCTTCAAAATAAAATCCTAAGTGAAATTTGTGATAATATGTGGGTCGTAAACTGCCAAACAAATGTAGTACAAATTACGCTATATTATCGGGAAAACTGCATATCTTACACCACCTTTATCAAATGGCATTAAATTCAAACCATATCAACGGTCGAATATCTTACATAATTTTGCTTATAACCTACGCAAGAAATAGTAGTTTCGTATTTAAAGCCATGAGCTCCTAAGTAATCAGTTATTTGCTATTATTATTTTTTCATCCAATAGGGACACCGGTATACCGTCACATATATGTGTAGAGAAGATAATTTACTACGTGGCCAAACGTTCCCTAAGCCTAAAACCAATCTAAAACACTTATGTATTTTAAAATAATGTGTCGTGTTAAAATAATTTTCTACGTACGTTTACACTAATTTTATTTTATTTAGTTCCTTATAAAGTGTAAATAAATTTTATGTAAAATAATATAAATATTAAGCCGTTTCTTTAAGAATCCGGTTTTTTTTAAGTTGCAGCCACGCAATTTAAATAATGAATAAAAGTTAAAATAATTGGAATCTTTGTGAACCAAATTAAAAAATAGTTCATTGTTCTAAGAAAAATCTCTAAGGAAACATTACGAAAGAAAGTCATTACATAAATATTTGAATCATGCATTTGAAAAACGCACTAAGTAAAAAATGGCTGCTTTACAGGAGAGCAAAAAAAAAACTGATTAATTTCTGTATGCTTGAACAAAAGTATTTATCAATTTATTTTACAATTAAGGACATTTTTAGAATTGAATACAAATTAATATTATCATTATTAAAATGTTGTATTAATTGTTTTATATTTTTTAACATTTTTGACTTAGTTCCTTTCTCCACAAAACATATAACAATACCAATTCTGCTAGGTAAAGAAATCATATTAACAGGTTTATAATAGTTTGTGGTCATATTATTTGATATTATTGCATTTATATTGCATATATATGGTCATAATTATTACATATAAAACGTCGTATTCAAGATATGCAGAAAACCGACCATATTAAAATCATTGTTTTTGTTTGTAGCAGTCGGATACCTGTAACAACATTTTGCACACTATAACTCAAGTAAAACAACACAAAAAGGAACTAAGTCGGTGACTTAGTGCCGTTCTATGGAATATGATCAATGTCTATAAGCTCTTTCTCCCATATGCAGTAGGCTGACTTAGTCCCTTACATCGCCAAGCGATCGGGCTTGGCCATATTATTTAGTTTCTAATGAAACCCAAAAATGGCCGATTTTGACTTAGTGCCTTTCTCAATTGCACGATTCAATTATTGAACACAATTTTAATTACAGTTCAAATTGTAGGAAATAAAAATGTCAAAAAGTAGTATTCTTCTCGTAGGCACCTTACAATGAATTTTTAAAAGTCACTTGTGTAGATACAAGAAATTTTATCCCAATTCACTTATGGGCTTTAATGTAGTTATGTATTTAATTGTATGGTAAAATTCAGAGTAAATTTATGCAAACATAAAGAACATTCAAAAATTTTACGCGGAATAATTCTTGATCCATTGAGAAGTACTTAACTTCAACAATGATTTCCCGTTCCAATGCCGTTTCTGCATGATTAATACTACGCATCTTGAAGACAAAATGTTGAGGATTGAATCCCTGGTCTTCAGGTGTTTTACAATCTAAAATATATCACTTGTTTCATTTCAAGTTAAGGGAATATTTGGTTTTAAGTTAATAAATAGTTGTTACTAAAAAAACTCAATATAAAGACGTAATTTTTAATTACATGAAAGTTTTTTCTTGCCTATTAAAGAAAACTACCTCAAAATCTTAGAGCGAAGAATAATGGTGTAAAAGTGGACCCTAAAGCATTTTAATCTTTATTTACTCCTAAGTATTGAGACAACGCGTTTCTTGATACTGAGTCAAAGCTAAAATCGCTAACAGCAAATGTCTGTGGCAGTGATTGGCGCAGTGGCGAGAGCACTCATCTCCTACGGATTCCATTTTCGGCGATGTCGTACCCAGATTTTTCACACGTGGGAAATGTGGCGGACGTTTCCGTTGCCTGGCGGGAATTTTTTGGTGTTCTTCCTTTCACCTTATCCTTCACACTCCGTTGCTTTTTCTTCGTAGAGCTTTATTTCATGTCTTTATCCAGAGGTGCGGCCGCTTACTGTCGACGCACCAGCTCTAAGTCCCTGGCGTGTAAGCATTTTTCCTCTTAAACGTCATACGCACGCTACAGTAACATAGTAGCAAAACAAATTTATGACGTTACTACGGCTAGTATGTGCGGGAACGTGCTAACGCCCTCGTTTTACTCGATAACCGAAAAAAAGAATGGAACAATTTTAAAAAATCTTAACTTCGAAACTTTTTGACTTATTGGGCCGGTTCTTGTTATGGAATAGACAGGGAGGATCAAAGTTTTCCCTCGTCTTAAATGTTTCTGTGTGTGCTACATTGTATCTCTGCAAATGTCCAGACGATATTCGATCTCCAACTACGTAGTCTGGAGCATCACTGTCGACAAAAATGAGGCAAATCTCGTATTTTTTAAGCATAAACACCGTAATCAAAAAATAAGAAATCGCGTGGAATCAGATCGGAACTCCGGTGGCCAAGGAATAGCGCCACCTCTCCCCATCTAACAATTTGGAAACCATGTGTTCAGGACATTGCGCACGGCTAGGCTCTAAAGTGGTGGTGTGCCATCTTTCTGGAATATCACGTTACTTCCTGCTGTTCGATATCCTCAATCTGAGGGTATACGTACAACTGTGGCGAACACAAAAGGCCATACAACTCAATTGTTCATCAAACGACGTCCCACATTTTTAGGAGAGTCACAAACGTACTCTTGATCGCATTCGGTTGTTAGAATCCCCGAACTCTGCAACTGTGACGATTAGCGCAACCATTAACATGAAAAGTTGCCCCATCAATGTAAAGCATCCGATTAGAAAAGGTTTCTTCAGTGTCCATTTAATTTAGCATGAAGGCAGCGAACGCAAAACGCTTGGGCAGGTCTTCCGGCTTAATTTAATGTCTCATTTGAATTTTGTAGGCGTGTAATCTCAAACGTTTAAGAAGAACATTTTGCACGGTAGACTTCGGAATGCCCAGCTCCAAACTGCGGCCGACAAATGACTTTTTAGGGCTACGTACACAAGATAGCCTACGCTGATCTACCTTTTCATCAGAAATTCGTGGCCGTCGTGGTGATTTTTTCTCGTCAATATGATCGGTTTCGTGGAAATTTTTAACCCAACGAGAAATATCCATACGTTCTGGTACATGTCGTCCCGGATACTTCCCTCCAGAATTGACGTTGCATGGTCACTGGAGACTTGAACTCTGCAAACCATAGCACACACTGTGCTGTCTGATGCACAGTCGCCATCTCAATGACAGGTCGGGACAGACACGCGGATGGTGAATTCCGGTTTTCCCCACTCACTTAAAAATATTTCATCCTTCCCCTACAATTTGGTGGTAGAATCACTTGAATATGGTAAACAGTCTCAAAACTATAGCCCTTTGAAATTGTATCATTCTTTCTCGATCACCCGGGATTATAATATCTTTACGGACAAAAACGCATACCCGCCAGGAACTCAAAAGTTGGTACCCCAGTTAGCGTTAGGGGTGCGGTGCCACGTACTCAAGCACCTACCCCACATAAGGTTATTTATTATTATCGTTATTATTAGCAAATACCACAGCATGGATGAAAGACCTTTGGCATGAACCATCCTAATTGTACACTGCTATGATTGAGACCATCACTACTCGACCACGACAACTAGTCCTGCGGGAGAAAAGCGAACTACCAAACTGTTGCCCTCGACCACCGCACGCAACTGGTGTGACACACCACAGCACCGGCCATAAGACTGGTACAGACTGCCGGCGAATAGATGTAAATTGAAAATGTACAAATATAACTTCTTCATATGTTTTTTTCTGATACAGTTTGAGTTACTGGAAAAATCGCGAAAAAAAGTGTGCGTTATATTTGTATACCGAATACTAAATGTTACTTATATATCTGTCGGGAAGTTAAAGGACTGTGGGAGGAAAGTCAGCGTGATCAGGAAATACGATGCTCAGCTGACCAGTACCCATGCATCGTTCGTACGTCCACCCTGCATATCAAAAAGTCGTTAAATTGTCTGTGTTTCGTTGTTTTCGCCGCAGTGTAACCACTGACCGTGTGCCATGAACTCATGTCAGGTGCAGTACATTTCCCCTCCCAGTGACGTATCTACCTACTACTAGCGCCACGCTTCTTCCACTTCATGGGAGGACTAGTTGTCGTGGTCGAGTAGTACCTCTCGAAGTCAATGCAGGTAAGCTCACCTAAATCTTTCTACCTGCAGCCAGTTTGGGGAAATGCAATATTTGAAATTCACCAGACCACATCACAAATATATTTGTCTGATTTTCTAACATTAATATCATATGTTAATGGTACTCATCACTTATGTAATTGTATTTAACATTAGCATTAGATAATACCTGACTTATAATTATTAATTATGTAAATATTTGTATCTCGTAGGGAAAGTTTTTAACTTTCATAGTCTTTGCGTAACATGTCATTCTTACAATTTGTATGTCTGAGGAATAAGCAAGTAATAAAATTATATGGCTTATAAGATTAAATAATTTCATCTGAAATTAATTTCATGGGTTACATCAGGACGTGATTTAAATAATGTAAACAATTTTTTGTTTAAAAATATTTGGAATTTAATTGTATGTTTTGTCTCAAAATTCATAATGGTTTTAATACAAATACATTTACTATGTGTTTCTTACATATTGTTTTGAGTAACCTACATCGGGAAACTTTTTTTGTGAAATACTTCAGTATAGACAGTCAGGTTTTTTATCGGCTTATTCTATGCACGTAAATTTTCAATATGAGACACGATAATGCGAGGACTATTTAAATGAAATAAATTTTACCATGCCAGAAAATAATTTTGTCATATACTGTCTAATAAAAAATATTTCGCGGTACAAAAATAATGCCAAGTTTTAGCGTCCAGCAACATTAATCAGCCGTATTCGAATGATGTTAACTGGGCAACTTTACTACAATTCTTCCTATGAAACACACACACCAACAGACATATATATGTATGTATGTATATATACATATTATACAAACGCGTTTCATTAAACCTTCGCCAATTCATTTAGACTCCTGAATATTACTGTAGGTTTTCGTAACAATAGCAAGAAATTGTATAAGAAAAAAACTAAGTAATAACATTCATGGTAGATAACTACATCGGTTCCAAATATGGACTAACGCACCTATGAGTTTCGCATTTTCTATGCTTATTTTTATATGGTGTAAGAAACAAAATATGAAACGTACATTATGTACTTCTAACTCTAATACCAAATACATATCAGCTGGTAAATATTAAAAGTAAGAAGGCTCACTAGTTAAAATATTAAGGGTCCTCCCTAGATAGGCTGCGTTTGTGTGTGTGAGGCAGGAGTGGTAAGAGTGCCACTAACCGACATGTGTAATACATTATCGCCTCTCCGCCCTAAGGGACTTTAAGCGGTGACCACAATATTTTATTTGTGGGCAGCATAGTTCAAAGTTTAAAGATTGTTTGTTTCCATAGTAATGTTTTTTTAATATGGTGGTTATTTTTCCATATACCGCAGTCTGGAAAATCAGTTTTTGGCGACTTTGAATGCCCAAAAATCGTTTTTATATTTAACGTATCGAATTTTTAAAACTATAGCGACATAGTTTGAATTGTGTGTTTTTTTCGTAGAAAAACAAATGTAATGTGCGTTAAATAGTTTCGTCAAAAAAAGAATCGCCGTTAACTCGCTGCAACGCGTTTGAAGCACACGTAGGGAAGCCCCTAATACCTAATACGCTATGCTGATAGGATAAGAATTATATAGTCCAGCAGTTCTGCAACCGTATTTAACGAATCAGTTACCTGAAGTGTTTTACGCTATCAAGCCAGTAGAACATCTGTCGATCTCAAAATTTCGTAGTAATTAATTTTTGGTAATAACGCCTGATTTTCCAAGCTTTAATTAACTGTAAAATACTCGGAGCATGCGCGCTGTATTCCCGTATTGTTGCGTCACCGTACTGATGTACACGGCAGTGAATGCTTATTACGAAAGACAAAGTTTCCTGTTTGTAATCTGATTTTCTTTATACTACGTAGTGTTTCGTCAAAGGGAACAAGAATTTAATTGGAACTGTTTGTAGAACGGGATGTATCTTAGGAATGAAATACGCATGGCAGTATTCAAGGTAAATAAAAACTCTTTTACAATTTTTAGTTGCTAAATATGTCAAAGTAAAAATTCTCTCAGGTATTCCTGCTGCAATAATATCATTGTACTAAAAACGGTACCAACGTTTCGTCGTTCTCTGCACAAATATACGTTTTAAAGCCTCCTTTTATACAAAAAGAAGGTTAGGTGATCAGTTTACTACGTCTGCGAGTGTAATTTAATTATTTTCCTTTGTAAAGGTTTTTGCTAAGCCGCGTTGCCTAATCGCTTCAGACTCGATATGCATATGATAACGCAGTAAGAATACCATAATTTTCTGGTTTTCCCGGATGGATATTTCAAAACATTCGCCATTCATTATTTATCTTGCAAAATCATATTTTACTAACAGTTCAACTGATGCTGCTCCTTTAAATTTTTAAATTTTAACTTAAGATGTTGATCGAACGACTGAAATACTCAATCGACAATAAAATCTTAACTGATAATTTTTTTTTGTAGATTAGATACATTAGCGGACGTCTATTTATACAGCATTAGGCAACAGTATACCTTTCGAATAAATAATTTAAAAGTGTTGCTAAAAATAATTTACTGGTTAAAACCACAAAATTTTCAAAAAGGGAACACTGTAAATTTCATAATTTTTAGTATGATTACATCCAGGTCTCTATTAAAACACAATTTAAATATACACACGTTTTTATTTGAAAATAATTTTGTTTCCAAAAAGCTTTCGCGCAGAGATTTTCAGTCACTAAAATTATTTTCAAATGATGGACATGAGTATTTTTGAAATCCGGTTATTATCGAGACATGCATATTATCATAGTAAAAATTATCGAAATTACAATTGTTTATTATTATGATTTTATGTTTTAAACACTTAAGTATCTGAATATATTTTTTAATTTTTTACTTCATAAAAATAATGCAACTGACAAGTGCTGTATAACTACACGTCTGCTAATAAAATATCTACTTGGTAAAAAAGTCTCACATATTTGTGATTATTATTTTAGATTGTATCGACGATTTTGTGTCCAAGTCGTTCGCTCGACATCTTACATTCCCATAACCCTTAACTGTTGTTGCAATTGTTACTAGTGAAAATTATGCACTGTCTACATACCAAGTAACACGTTTTGTAACATTGGTATTAATATTTCTAGCGTCACATCATCATCATCATCATCATCATCATCATCATCATCGTAGTGTGTCTGTTTTATGTAGCAGTTAGGACGCATACATTAGACCATATCGATCCAGGTCCAACTGTCGGTGGGATTACTATGTAACCTTCTGGTTGTTTCAAGTTGAACTGGAGGATTGGACAATCTGGTGTGGAGTGGAGGCTTGAAGACCCTCATTTTTGTGGAAAAAGTAGTGCAACCTTCCTATAACAGATATAATTAGAACAAAAACTCATTTAAACGGTGTTTCATATAGGCGAATAACTTACCATTAAATTGAACGAAAATCATCTACGTACTGTAACAAAGATTCTCCTTATATTTAAATACCAATTGCAAATTTATCTCTACCAACAACAGTCTCTACTGAAGCCACGTTACTGAGAGTTGAGACAGTGAATGTAACAATGCCGGTATACTTTAGCGATAGTTGAAGGCGAGGAAAGTAGTTCGCGAAACAAGTCTAGGCCTTGAATTTCCTATTTTATAGTCCAGTGAAGCAATTATCAAGACGGTAAACTTGTTACTGTTATCTAATTAGCGAGTAGCTCAAGTCGTAAAGAACGCTACATTTACTTCTCCAGCACGTATTTTGAAGTGCTCAGTGAAATAGTTAAATAGTGTTTCCACTCTCACTGCAACGCTGAATTCGGGCCTGAAAAAAATTTAAGTAAACAAATTAAAATTAAGTCAGTTTTGTGTAAGACTAGTCAATTTATACCCATAAGAAACTTATTAACTGATTTACTTTGGTAAATTCCTTCGGATAACTTCTCTGTTGCATTACTGTTTAAGTTACGTATTTTGGATATTTCTGTATCAATGAATCAGTCATTTGAGAAACACCAAATGTCACGTTTTTCACAACATACAGTAGGTTTATGCAGATTTACTCTTCAAAGTGCGAAACACAACCGATCAACATAAATGTAATACGTACACTAATTTTTTTATTACAGTACCTAATTTATAAGTTTTATCAACATATACACTATTAGTGTTACATTATTTAACATTTCTTTCTTGAAAGTGACATGTGTTGTTTCTCAAATGACTTATTTAAACATATAAACTTGTTGCCCACATTCCAGTTATTTCTATACCGTTGACCTTTGATATTCCCAAAATTCAGCCATTTCCAGCAGCAAGCAAGCAGTAAAATATTAAACAGGCGGTAGAGAGTTGGCAAGCCAACTACTGTAACTCGCCACGCCAACTGATAACCACCTGAAAACTGCCTGGTCTGTGTACATACCAGCCACCGGCGGTTAAACACACCGTTTATTTTTAATACTAGAGTTCTCGTGCTTTCTAAACGGTTGAAGTGCTGGAAATTGAGTAGTTATGGTTATTTAATTAATGCATAGGATTAAAACTAAATTACTTTTGTAACAAATATGTGTAGCCAATACCAAACTTCCCAAGCGAATTAGCTGATTTTGCGAGCACAACTTTTATCACTGAAAAGTAATTTTCTGCAATAGCAAGCAGAGAATAAAATAATATGCAAATTTAAAGTTCAGGTGTTATGTTAATGCATTTATTTATACTACTTTGAATTGCGTGTGATCTGAGAAAACACACTGAGGTAAAATAAATTCTTGTAAATGTACACTGCCAAATTACTTTTTAGTGAACACAATATTATTTTTTCATGGCCAAGATTTTTGGGGTGAAAACATGGAAACGAAAGGTTTTTGTGGTGAGCGTAAAACAAGTATTGACAGGGTTAGTAGGTGACACATAACATATTTACATGCATTGTTTTGACGGAGATAAAAAGGTGGACAGTATTTAGCTGGTTTCATTTCGTACAAATTTTTCTCATAGTAATTACTGGTCTTGAATGTGAAAGAGGAATTTAGTGCCACATTTTAAACGTTAATCTTCGGAGTATTGTGGAAAAAAGGGGGCAAACTTTCTTGAAGTGTTTTTTTTTTAATGTAATCGTTTCATGGGAAATCATTGCATGCAAATTTATATACTTTGGATTGTCTGATGGTGCTTTTTCTAATGAGATTGTTTGGTGCAGTAAGGAAATACTGGAGTCATATTTTAGAGTGCTTGGGTTCAATACCTGATCCGGCCATTCTGATATCAGTAGCTATTATTTGGTTTCCGAGATCACTAAAGGAAAATACTTTAGTTTCTTTCCTAAATTCATTTTAGGTATTTACGGAAAGTATACTGCTAGAGTCAGCAAACTTTTCTCGGTCATGTGACGAGCATGCTCCATCAACTGATGTTAACTAGGTTGTTATTGAACACGTGCAAGCAGTCAGCTCGGTTCACTTTTCGTACGCAAGAAAACTTCACTCTACAGTTCTAGTTGAAGTTTTACTTTTACCGGGTTAACTCAGTTACGTGAACGTTTCGACACGATGTTATGAGCACCACCTATCACGCACTTGCAGTGTGTTCTTAAATAGGGATTTTTACGAAAGTATTCTACGTGTACGATAAGCGCCAGTGTACGACAAGAAAAGACACTTCCACTAGGACGGAATGTTATTGCTAAGACACCATGCCCATTAAAACCACTGCTTCGAAGCCCTACAACATCGTCAGAAACGGCCTATTCCGACTGGCGTACTTAAACATGTATTTATCAGATGTAGGTGAAACATAAACGTGCACGAAACTTCGCTACATATTTTCCACCAATATCATTTCATTGTCACCGCTTATATAGTCCCATTGTAAAAATGTATCGGCGAGAATATTGCACGCTAGTTCAGCGCTTGTCTCGATTTGACGACGCGGCATTTTAAGCGCGCTTCAAAGTCGACCTTATAGCTGCGTATCATTTGACCCTCTAACATGCAGGTTGGCAGTTTCCCTTAAGGCCATGCTCTTTACTTTATAGTTTTCTTTAACGATAATAATTTTTACACCTAAATGAAAGCAGATATCAGACATCTGTCTGACAGTTTTGTTTAAAATCGTCTTCTTCATGATAGTCAAATTTTTTCATGGCAGTAAATACTATGGTTTTAGCTATGTAATCAACGAAATTCAGGTTAATTAAATTTGTAATTGAATCCTTGCAGTTTCTTGCTTTGAAATAATTAGCCATCACGGCAAAAATTTTTTGTAACAAAACGGCCAGACAGATTTTTGACATCTGCTCTCGTTTTAGCATAGAGAAATAACTATCGCAAAAACAGTTTACATTCCTAAAACTCATTCTTTCACAATTTTCAGCCGCTAAAAAGTATGCTTCAATAAATAGTGGTAAACTTAAAATGGGTTTACAACTCATGTAATGTTCTTAAAATGATATTCCTATCATGTGCAATGAGCAACTCTCGAGTAATCTGCACAGTAAAAATTTTTTTGTACTTCTACAAAGAAAATCTTTGGAAACCCAGTTGCCAGAGAAATTCCTTGTAAAACTACAATGGTTGTCCTTGTAATAAAATACGAAGTATATGTTTGTAAAATTTCAAGGAATAGCCTTGTAGTTGTACTTTCAATAAGGAAAAAAAAATTTTAATGTTCACTGGACTTCATAAATAACACTAAACTTATTTATCAAATAAATATTGAACAAATGACGTATACATAAAATTATTTTGAAAATTAAACAAATTTGGACTCGAAGTTTCAACTACTTTCACCGCGCTTAGATTCTACGCATCTTACCTCATGATCACTGTGACTTCTATATTGCTTAATCTTTATCTATTTGTATTCATTAAATGTACATTTAAATAATAATTCGTGCTTTTAAAGCACGAAATTAATATTATTCCATTAAAATGTTTTCCAGAGGTAGTGGATCTTTACATAAGTAATTTCCGGCGAACCTATGATTATGGTAGACTACACATTTTTCTAAATTTTTTTTTTTCAAACAAAATCCTTTTGACACTATAAACTATTAATTTTACAAGGAAAATATTTCAACATTTACAAAAGTTTGTACAACTACAAATAAGTGCCTTGTCATATTTTACAAAAAAAAAATACAGTGCAGGAACTGTTTTCATAGGCACAAAGAATTAATTTGTAGTGTTACAAAGTGTTTCTTTGTAACTTTATAAACTAATGATTTTACAAAGAAAATCCGTGTACTTTTACAAGGATTTGTATTATTTACAGATACACGTATATAAACATGTACGTCATTTTGAAAATTATTTCTTAAGAAGGGATCGTCGGTTTCTATGCTACACTGAAATCTCTCCCTCAGGGTGGAACATCAAAATCTGATTTGGATTACTGGATGTGTTTATTGTTAAGTTGTTTAGAAACACATTTTAATAATATGTTGTTATCCCGCTTTAGTAAAATATATTACCTCGCCATAAATTGAGAAGTCCATAATACATTACCAATACCGATTACACAAATACTCATACATTATTTTTTTAAACTACGAATACATTTTCACTTTTTGAGATGCATCATCTTATGAGTACGTAAAAATCGATGACTTGTACCAAAGGTATTTGTGTAATTTTTTAAGTACTACAACATTTTAAATATTTAAATTAAAATATTGTTACGACTCATACGGCGCATGAGCAATTCAAAACGTGCGTTGAGGCATACCTTAAGAGTTGCACCACTCTCTTGTTCATGCCTAATTGACACTATTGCAACTTCGAGACGGATGGCAGCCTGAAGGTAGTCCAGTGTTCGCGTTTTACGTTGGTAGACTTGCGCCTGTTGGCGTCCCCATAAAAGTAAGTCACAAGGCGAGAGATTGATAGAACGGGCTGGCCATTGAATATCACACCACGTAAGTTCAGAGCTCACAAAATTTCTCTTTTAGGACGTCCACTTATGCCCTTTCTGTGTATGCAGTGTCGCCATCTTGTTGGAATCATACAACGGCATTCCCTATATCCTTCGTCATAGAGTACTGGTTGTGAAGAGGAACGCGTCTGGTAAGCTCTGCTCGTTCAAACTGTGATCTTACCTAATGCATAACTTCTAGCGTGGCTCTATTATTTACGTCCAAAATATAGGAAGTTCATATTCTGCATCGTGTTAACACGTTTTAATGTAGTACTATATGAAAAGCATTTGGATAGCTAAATTTTGTGTAGGTGTAGAAAACATACGTTTACTATACAGAAGTGTTTGACACCATTGTGACTGACGATGTTTTTCATTCATACACAGTATAGGACTTAACCATACTTCAGAATTTAAATAGAGCAACTGTTGAGAATTGTTACTGTACATGGCTAACAATACTTATACACTTGTGCATTTCCTGAAATCCCACAGGAAACAAAAATTTCTACCGTAAGTTACCTACTTTCAAAACATTTTTGTATATCGGCGTGGTAAATTTATAAAAAACATACAATGTTAAATGTTAGTTGTACGTAACAAGAAGCTGACTTCGAGAAAACATTATATTAAGTTTATCATCTTGCTGTATTTTGCCAATGGTACTATTCTTAACTTGTTTCTGTTTTAAGTCATTATAGGCATTAAATTTAATCAAGTGTGTCAAGGTATGTGGCAGTTTTATTGCTGTGTCGGCTAGTAAAATAATTGAAACGAAATGTCGTACACACAGTACTTTCGCTGAATAATGTATTGGTTATGTGTTGATAAATTGCCGTATCCAACATGTTTGTCTTTGACCGTTAATATTTTCAAGAGCATTATTATGTAGTGTTAAAGTAACAAAATATGATTCATGCTTAATGCTCAACATTATGCATAATTTTAAGAATTCACAGGCTTCATTAAAATCTTTCCACACATTAAAATTAACTAAGATTTAAGAGATAGTGCGTAACGAAATGTTCGGTGTTTCGGCTAAGACATCGGCTAGCCTTTCAAAAAAAATTTCGGTTTTCTGCAGTACGTTATTTAGAGATTTTAAAATACTTTTCTTCTTATAATTTGAAAATTCATACGGAGAATTACATTGGTTGGAAAGATTTATCCCTCGCGGTGTTTTCTTTTATAAAAAGTTCAGTTGTTGGTAAGTGTTCATTAAATAATAGCATGTTTTGCAAAATTGCCTCTCTCAGCTTTGATGTAAACAATGTCACTTAACGGAAATAGTCTCGTGGATTTTTTAATTTGTGTTATAACAAATTATTAGGGCAATAAAGGTAATCATTATATTGCATTTTAAATACCTCACTGTTTTCAGAATTTACAGCCGTTACAAAGTCCTCAAAGTCAGACGTTTTCTTAGCGGAAACGAAAGCTAAATAAAACCAAGTAGTCCAAATCCACATAATGACGAATCAATTCAAAAACTGAATTTTATTACAATTACAGATTTGGGTTTATTTTTTGAGATTATCACATATGTCCACTCATTATAAGAAGTTTTGTTGCATATACTTATTTAGTTATAAATTTGATAAAATAAAATACTACATGTTTTGTTTACTTTGCTGTCTCCCGACGCACCTTAAGGAAAATAATAATTCGAAACTATTATTTTCACTTTTTAAAGTACTGTATTTTGTACTGACAATTTTGTACTAAAGTTTCGTTTATAGTTTTTTAAATTTTAATACTTATACAATCAATTGTATATATCAAATAAAATAAAACAAATATTACATTTTTTGTCCACGAAATTCTCTCGTCAATTCGGAAAGGAGCTAATAACGATTAAACGTAAAACATATTTTATTTTCATAAAATACAATCGAGAACCATCCTGATGAAACTGTCTGTCAATTAAAAAAAAAATCGCTGAAATCGATTCATCCGTTTGGGAGAAAGGAGCTAGACATGTACATAGGCGTCAAATTTATAACACCACTCATTTTTCGTTTAAGGTTACAAACAAGCAAATGCGTTACCACTAACATATCCTAAACAAACCACGTAGACAACGATGCATTATGAACATCAACTGTTATACACATTTGAATAAAAATTCTGTATGTGAACCTTACTAAGTATGTGAACAGTAAAATCGCTGTTTTAATCATGGCAGTCTTATTTAAAGTAAAGCATTTTAGTGTACTTCTAGCAAATATTACCTTTAATAACTCGCTCGTGGTTTTAAATACTTAAGTCCATTGGATTCTTTATGGAAAAAAAGTAAGAAACATATATATCTAAAAATCGTAAAATTTGGACTTTGGCCGTCGTCCAGGCTGCTGAGTGGTGTGCAGATCTTCGCTGTTAACAGATTACTCGAAAACTTAACATGCTACATGAGAGACATTTGCTTACCAATAGCATTGAAAGAACGTTACACGTATGAATAGGCATTTCAAATTCACCACTACTCATTAGAGTATATTTTATAGCGGCTGAAAATTAAGAAAATTAGATTTTTTGCGGTCCTTTTTAAGAATGTAAGTCTTAGCGTAGAATGTATTTAAAAAATATTTATACATACTTGTACAATTAACCTTTGCCTTTAATAATACACCATGAAAGGACAGGGTCAGCAGTGGAAGTCTAATAATGGCGCGTTGTCGGCAAGAAGACTGTGCGTTAGTTCAGTGACTAGCGCCTTAGAGGCTAGGAGAAGACGTGAAGTGCGTGTTGTCTCGCCCTTGCCGCTTCACCACTTCTAAGCCTCGACCGCCCTAAACTACACCCAGATGGCCACCTTAAGGGCGTTCAAGTGGGGAAAAATTCATAATTTTATATTTGTATAAAATAGTGTTAGTTTTGTAGACATTACTGAAGAGTACATTTACCTCTAACGAAAAAAAATTAGCTCAGCCAGTTTTCCCGTAATGTCACTTCAAAGTCAAAATTTGCATAATTTTACTTCATACAAAACTTGAAAACGAGTAAATATAATGAAATGGAAAAAATCTCATCAAAACTACACGTCACCGTCGACGGCTTGAAGCATATACAAACCCATTATAAAATATTTTTGTGTTTAAAATAAATGTCTAAAAGTACCAAAAAAAATTGCAAATTTTGAAATTTTTTATTTCACATAAATATTTTTTGTAACGGGTTTAAAATGCTACAAGCCATAGACCAGGACATGTGGTTTTGATGTGATTTTTTTCATTTCAATATGTTATCTGGTTTTCAAGTTTTGTATGAAGTAAAAACACGCAAATTTTGACTTTGAAGTGCCATTACGGGAAAACTATATGAGCTAATTTTTTTCCGTTAGAAGTATGTGTACTCTCAAGTAATGTGTACAAAACTAACACTATTTCATACAAGTATAAAATTATGTTTTTTCCCCACTTGAACAACCTTAAGAGCCGTACACAGCTGGCGCGTGAAAATTGTTGCAGCGTGTTAGTAGAACGTTTTTGTAAGTATAATACTAGAAAATGTGTGTTCCATATCTGAACCTACGAAAACAAAACGCATTAAAAACTACGCTTTTCTGTTTTGGTTTTATAGATATCAACTCTAGATTCATGGTTTCGGGGGAGCCTAAAGAAAATTAATTTTTTTCAAACTGCTGCCAAGTAAAAAATACCAACCGGAATCGCAAGACAAAATTAAAGAAGCACGCGCAGGGCTTTATTATGCACATTCTGTAAATAAAATAGTAGGGTCACCGCTTAAAGTCTAATGGAGAAAAAACAACGACCAAAACATTGCACGCCGTTTTCGCAACCCGCTCGTCAGTTTTGCAGTGGTTTTGAAAATAATTTTTAACGCAAAAGTTAATACATATATCACAAATTAATTCTTACAGTTTTAACAGTTTATATATAATCGTCGTTTGTACCTGAATTTTTTCTGTTGCAACACACCAAACGGACTTTTAGATTTTTGCCCCAGAAAAACACATATTTTATTGACAAAATAAACCAAAATGAAGCAAAATAATTTTTTGCTAGCAAACGGTAGATTAATTAAAAAAAAAACGCTCTTGCAAAATTGTGTATCATATGACTGTACACAGCCTCAAATTTTTTCAAAGCATTTCGTTAAAAAAATATTTGAGTTATTTGCAATTGTTTGAAATAGGCTAGATGAAAGGTGACGGCCTTAAAGGCGACGCGGTTGTTTACGCACGAGCCAGTCTAGCTCGTATCGCCTGCGTGTTTCCGTTACTCAACGAGGTGTCCACACTAAATCTGAATAAGTGAATATTCACTGATTCGCGCCGATGGATGGAGCAGTTTCAACAAATTAAATTAGTGAGAAACCACTGTGAAATCTGTGACTACTCACTGATTCCGATAAAGTGCCAACATTCTACAAGTTAATTAGTGAATGTCTACAGATTTTTCAGGAATTCTTCACTGATTCAATAAATGAAAACTGTTCTTTAAAAACATCTGAAAAAAAAAACTGTGAATAATCACTGATTCCCTTGTGAGATGTTGGCACTCTTACAGGAAATCAGTGAGTATTCACTAATTATACAGTGATTATTTTCGCTGATTAAAATTGTTGAATCTGTTCCATCCATCAGCGTGAATCAGTGAGTATTCACTAATTAAACAGTGATTATTTTCGCTGATTAAAATTGTTGAATCTGTTCCATCCATCAGCGTGAATCAGTGAGTATTCACTAATTAAACAGTGATTATTTTCGCTTATTAAAATTGTTGAAACTGTTCCATCCATCAGCGTGAATCAGCGAATATTCACTAATTCAGATTAAGTGTTCAGCGCCTGCTGCCAAGGCCTCTTTAAGAGTTAGTAGACCTGGCGCGGGAGCCATGCTGTAGCGTGGTACGCAACAGTTTTTTTTGTGTAACTATTTAAAATCTTTCCAATGCGTTTATCTACGAAAAGTAGACACGCTTCAAGCTGCGTCCCTATGTTTTTATAAATGCCGTCCGTTAGTTAAAAAACATAATTTACAAGCTCCTCAAAAGTGCTAAAAATGACTTTATCGCGTTGTTGTAGCTGACAAAATGTCAACCATAATCGTAAAACAAAATCATAGAAACCTGCATGGTACTATACCATATGCTTTGCACAGATAAAATAATAGTATCATCGCTGGAAGTCCTGTTTAAAATACATTCTACGAAAACACTGCGGGCTAGTTGACCACTCCGCGCCTAGAGGCGATGAGGTGTTTGTCGAACGTGTTATATTCGACTTATCGCCTTCCCCGTTTCCTTGCCTCAAACATAAAGAAAAATTAGCGTCCACTAACTCCTAACGGCACTTCAGCTAAGCGGGGAAGTAGCAGTGGACACTCATTTATGAACGCGCTGCGGAAACCACTTTGTCGCTGACCTCGAGTCTGCAGGAGCCTGTGCTGCCGTAATGAAATAAAAACTGAAGGTATGGGGCCTGCAAGCAGCCAGTCGCAACGTCGTGACGTCAGGCAGGAAAGGAAGGATGAGGAAGGTCCATGTATCTTCCACGCTGTTGCTTCTACTGCCGCAGCATCCCTCCGCTTGGAGCCGGCGAGGGACGGCCGGCTGTTAATAACCATAACGAGGAACCATAGTGTCAGATAAGGGGCGCGGCAGGGGGGCGTCGCTCGTGCACAAGAACAAGAGGAACTTTTATAAAACGAAAAAAAATATATATATATATGCAGCGCAGTTAAAGAAAAGAAACAGCAGAGAGAGCGGATGATGCAATGGTTAGTTCTGAGAAGAAACAGTTGATAGTGTGTGTTGTTAAACATGTCTGTTTGCACTTGCCACGAAAGTAATTCTTGTCCTTAACGCACTATATTTTTTTATTCAATATTTTAGATACAGTTTTTTTAATGTATTACCACCTCTATTAACATTGAAACTACATCTTACAAACGTATTGACAAATTTTATTCTTAAATGAATCGCATAATAAATACTGTATCTGTTTAAAAATTATCTAATCGCTATGCACGGCATGCAAAACGTCTTCTCGTTGGTCGAATATGTTAGTGTAAGGAAATATAGGACGTGTTCTTAACTAAAATCTTTGAAGAAATTGAAAAGGTTTAGTAAATAGAAAGACAAAGTGGCCAAGGTTATAACGACAATATGGCGACATTTTAATCACAATACATTTTATAGTCTTTTAAAACAAAATTCTAGCGTGTAAAATGGCTTTAACGCAATAAATTCGTGTTCAAGTGAAGCTCGTGAAAAAACAGTGAAGACCTATACCGAACACTGCCTACGCGTGAACATAGCAGATGTTGGCGAATTAGCGCTATCTTAATACGGAGTTTATGCCAAATTTTAATTGCTTAAAAATTATTTTTGTTATTTTTACAATATATGGATTGGTTGGTAGACATACGTTGCGACTTCTTTGTACAGCAATGAACATTTTCTAGCGTTCATATATATATATATATATATATATTTAATAATGGCATGTTTTAGCTAAAATTTGCCTACAACTATTTAAACAAGAAACTAAAAACCAACTGATTTACAGATATGAAAAAATTCTCTTACAAACAATGTCAAGGGCTACGTCAAAACAAGCATAAAACTAATAATTATTTTTTATACTTTATAAAACCAATTGCAGAATATCTGCAATTTTTTATTTCACATTCAGCAATTTTTCAAGAATACAAACAAATTCATTGCAGTTTTTTTTATACATATCTAGTTGTAATGTGTTTGACACCTTTTTACACTCTGAATTATTTCATTTTTTAAGTGAATTGGTTTTCGTTTCTTATATAAACCCGTTTGTCACACCATTATACAAAAACTATGAAAACTACAAAATGTTCATTTCTGTGAAAAATGTCACAATATACTGTATGTCTACAAAACAAGCTATATCCCATACAAATGTAACAATTATTTTTAAAAATTACAATTTTGCAGGGAATCGCGTCCCACCCCTTTATTATGAGGCCACTCTAGCGCTTGAGGCTCACCTATTCAACCTTCATTGACCCCTTTTAAACAAAGGATATTTTTGCTATATTTATACTAATACATTTATCTCACATTTAAAAATAATATTTTCATTTGTTAAAGACAACCACCACTCCTATTTGAGCTTCTGTGACATCAAGCATAATAAACGGTTACATTATAAACGAGTAAAGAAAACGTATTGTAAAATTTGTAGTCAACCATTAGCAGAACGCAGCAAAAATATGAATGACTGTGTCATTGGTAAGTGCAAATATCTTTTATTTATGTGTAAAAGTCTTATTACTATAACGGTAGTAAGATTAGCCTCTATTGAAATAGTTGTAATGTGGTTTGCATACATGTGCCTAAAATACATGGAAAGGCCCTTGAGCGGTTATAGTAAGTAACCTGCCGAGGTTAAGCAGATTTACTCAGCCACGTTAAGATGGAAAAGCTAGACGATTGTATTGCATTTTCAGGTTTTGAGCAGTAACATTTATTCAAATTGTATTATCAAAATTTTCTCTTCGACAAAGCATAGGATATTTTCTTGGTAAACTGCTTGACATAAATAATAATGCAATCTTTAATTAATTTGTCATGCAGAACCGTTGCAAGAGAACTCTTGAAAGTAACATATAATATCTTGCATGTCTCTGCATGGCAAATTAATGAAAGATTCCATTATTATTTATGCCATGCAGTTTACCAAGAATATACCCTATGCTTTGTTGAAGAGAAAATTTTGACAATGCAATTAGAATAGATGTTATGGCTCAAAAACTGGAAATACAATAACATTGTCTAATATTGTGTGGTACTCAGCTCTGAGACCCTGGCTTGGGAAGGTTGTGTTGTTTATAAGCAGGCCTAGATGTCAGGGCGAGGTCTGTTACTGGCAGTGTGTTAGAAGATCTAGCTGGGAACATTCCTTGCCGACAACATCCCTCATTCCAACAAAACCTGCTTCCATACAACCCCACGTTCCCTCACGGCCAGGGTTCCAGACCTGAGTCCCGTATAGTACTTCCCCTAAACAGGTTTCCTTGGTCACCATCCGTGATATGTTAAAAAACCTGCATATAACTGAGGGTCTCGTGAGTTATAAGAATGTTTGAAAACGCTACTCAAGACACTGATCAATTTGAGCTGAAGTGTTACCCTACATATGATGGTATCGTAACTTATTTTAATCGATTTTTTTTTTCATATTGGCTGACACATTATGAAAAGAGATTCTAATATATCACGTTCGTGAGGCTTGCGTTACTGTATTGTTCAACAATGTGTATAATAATGTTATAATACTAACAAAACTTACATCATAACAGTATCTGCTAAATATTGGAACAAATTATCTCAGCTAAATTTTACAATTGCATAGTTTAAATTAAACAACACCTCTGAAGGTTACAGTCGATAGGATTACTGTCGTAGTTTTTTTTTTTTTTTTTTTTTTTTTTCTTTCGAAAAACGCCTCCCTGTCAGGTAATTATCTTTAAGGCGTTTGACCTACGTTCGATTCCAGTCCATCATAATTTTAGTTTTTTTTTATTTCCTGACATCACTTCAGGAAAATTCTGCGATTTGACATGCAATTACCAATTCCTTCTCAATTCCTAATTATTCGAGACACTGGTTCCAGCCCTGCCAACGAGACTCAAAATACACGTAACATTTCTCCACTGCGTCTGGACCGGGATTCTCACAAGATTAAGTTTCATGATAAATTAAATGCCAAAATGTCATTATCTCGCAAGCCCCATTACAATATTGGAATGTATGGGTTCTCGTAATTTTGCAATGCCATTTTCAATTTTACGCCCAGGGGCCGAGTAAGGACCTTATTATCATAGGGAAAAATATTTGGAAGACACGTGACACTGAGTAGGTGTTTCAATTGACTGGAATCGAGAGAATTTCAAAGAAAAAACAGCAGACCGAGGTCAACGCATAACCTTTCATTATTCAACCTAAGGGTAGTTACAGGCAGCATCAAAGGTAACTACGTTATAAATTTGTTTGTAATACCCAAAGGCTTTTCAGTTAGTTTAACGAGTCGTTTTGCCTCTCAAATAACATTCTTAGTTCCAACGAAACTGTCTTGCGTGTTATAAAGATTCAGAAGCGAAGAAGTTGCAGAGTAGCTTTGAACTAGAGCACAGTGTTTCTATCAAACCGTTAGAAGAATGGAGCATTAAGAGGTTACGCTAAAACTTTAATTTTTAAAAACTGGCAAAACATTTCCTGTCTAAGACGTTCACATGCTACGCTATTCGCCATTCTTTAAGTTATAAGTTAGGGTAGATGCTTAATATAGTGGCAATATACTATCACAGTGTTAATATTTTTCTCTTCCAGGGCAGATTCAACGTAATAAAATGGAAATATCAGCTTCTTCTGATGGCTTTTCCCATGACTATATTAGAATACACTATTGCTCATTATATATGCGCTCCATCACAACACCGTAAAAAGGCAAATTAAAAGCAATGTCGTCTGTGGATGTCTTCATTGGCCCGTGTTTCAATGAGAAATATTTCGTAAAAGCATATTATTTTTAATATTTAATTAAGCAAATTACTTTCATAACTGTCACAAAACACAGTCTTATCATTTCAAGGGACGCACGACAATTAAAAAGTTGGTGCTGAAAACAGTGAAATTAAATGTCATTTCTTATTTCTACACTGTCGTTTTCAGGTGCGAGCAGTTGATTCAACTAACGAAAGACATTCCTCGCAGAAATCTGTTATCATAACTTAAATATCTTCACGTCTGTAGTGAAGGCTAAACATGCACGGAACTTATTTGACCGCATTATCATGTACGAACATTTACTTAATTATTACGAAATTTTTTGTTACACTTGCTTATATATAAAAAAATATTCTTGTTAAAACATAAAAAAATTAAATGTACATGTAATATGTAAACAAAAATTGCAAAATCTAGCATACTGTAACTTTTGTTGTTATTTCAAACCACCTTTCCACATGGTTTTGTGAGAAGTATGCTGTGCTATAGGCGGTTCGGAATAAAGTGAGCACTCACAAAAGCCCTGCTAAAATTCTATTTTCAGCCAATCGTTATTTTGACGCGCATTACGAGTTACGGTGGGAAATGTCTAACCTCTCTGCACACATCACTTAATGCTTGCGCGTGGAACAAATATTGTGCAGTCAGCGAGTATCTAGATGATTTGATAAATATTAATTAATTAATCATAAAAAATACGAGTATGTCGATTTAAGTTAATTTCATTACTGTAATGTTGTACAAGAATAGGAAAATACACGGAACTATATTCAGTAATTCGCTGCCAACCATACCAACAGTAACGAAACTATGGTTAATGTTGATTTATATGCAGTAGCGGCTAGTGATATTTTTCAAAGGTTAAATTTTTAGTGTTCACTTTATTTCGAACGATCTATACTTTCACTTTTCACATAGACCTACATGAATAAATTCTTAAAATAAAATAAGGTATGGCTGACCTGACTTCACTTTAAAAGCGGTTACAGTTTTGTTGTAGTTTGCAGAAAGCAGAAATTTGTATTTCACAAAAACTGTCAACAACCCACAGAATAATGTATAGAATTGTAGTTCTTAGCTGTTTGTCTGTATATTCTACATTAAGTTTTATTTTACATCACCGTTGGAAAAATTGTGATTTTTATCATTCGTTCTTGTCGAATATTTCAAACCGTTTTTATCCTCACAAGAACGATGAGTGTACACAAATATTATTTTTACCTTTAAGTAGTGCATCAAGCCTCTAGAATACTTTTGAAACATAGATCTTATGCATGGTGTTTTCATGATGGTTAGGCAAACTTTAAGGGTTATTGTTCAAGAGAAAAAGAAGCAAATTGAGGGAGTAAATTGCGACTCGAAAAAGGAAAAACATTTCAAAGTGAATTTGGAATTTGATTGGCATTTTTTTTACATTCCACGGGACGAATACAGTTTACACGTGATCTATACTATACAATGACCCCTAGCATCGATACAGGCAAGAGGGTCTGTCGCATTCACTGCAACATCGGCACAACTCCAAGTGATGAGATCAGACGAACTAATTACATAGACGATGTTCCATATTTGTTTCATCAAATTTTTGGCTAATAACTTCTAACTGAGACTTTTCCAGTCAACCATTACTTTCTGATATTGCGTCATTGTTCTCCATCCTCCCTCAAATTTCGTTTTATTATAACTAAAACTTCCTTTGTAAGTGTCTATAAAATATGCAGCTAATTGATTTTAACTAACGCTTATTAAAGTAGAAAACTGTAAGCTACATAACGCGAATACTTCCATTTTTACTAGTAGTCTTGACTTCTAGAAGTAAAAATGTTGGTATCAAAATTGGATGATGTTATGCATAAACAGACATAGTCCAAATTGTATGTTGTTTATTTTTCCGCTTTGAAACAGGCTTTAAAAACGTAATTGAATCCTCTATCCAGCTGTAACGTAGGTTGTCTAGAATCAAACGCATAATGAGAGCACCACGCGAATTCTAGGTTCAATTTGAGACAAAAATGTTTAAAGCAAAATGTTTTACGATGGAATTTTATATTTGCAACGTGGAAACACAGCCCTGTAGTTCGTCCCCTCTTGCGCTCCACAGATATCTTACTTAGCTTACTACTTTCCGTTCTGACCTGCATGTTACAGGTGCAGTTTAAAATCCTGGGCAGTATAAACATGGCCCTAAGTTTACTTGTGTAGCATACATAAAATAATACATGGACGTGGTGCGCTAGAGGGAATTCTCTCCATGCAATGTTGCCATATTAAAATAACGTCGTGCAACATTTTGCCACTTACAATTCCGTCTCCAATTCAGCCCAGGATTAGCGTGGTATGCTTATAATGATTGGTTTATGGACGTTCTGTAAACTTACTTTATAAGACTTAAATAATATTATAACACGGTATCAAATGTAGACAACATAGTAAAGCACGTTTAAGAATGCGTGCAGGTAGATAAATAAACACACAAAACATCAATTGATTTCTGCGCTTTTTTCGAAGCCAATATGGATAAAATACTCAATGACAATCCTAGATAATGGTATTTGACAACACTTTATGTGTAAATATTTATCCAGAATTACTAATTCGTTACGCGTGATCTTTTGCGCCGCAGTTAAATGCATGAAGTTCCGGCGTCAGAGATTGTGCCTCAGAAGTTCGTAACACTGGAAACTATTTTGTTTAAAACGTTGGCTAAAACCATTGTCTGGGATTGCTTTTGTTTAATTTTCGCAAATTGGCTTCAAGAAACCTACAGTTAGAGATTAATGCTTTTAGCGTTGAATTATGTACCACACCCTCTTAAGTGATAAAAAAAGAATTGGCGCTTGGCTTGATTATGTATGGCACCGTCCAATTTTCACTAACATTTGTATGATATTGAGAAATATGTGAATTTACTGCCCCCTTTTTAATGCTATTCTTTTTAATTAAAATGTGCTAAACGAAATAACTGTGCAAAATATTTGTGTGGGTGAGACTAAAGTACACAATGAACGTTCTGTTGCCAGACTACCTGTAATTAAATCTGTAATAAACGAATTTTTTGATGTAAATTTTTGAATTTCACCGTGGAAAACAGGATATTTACTCAACACAATACTAAACATATCTGCAAATATTTGCTGCGAGTCATAGGTATTTTTTATTAATTGTTAATTTTTTTACATATACAAATAACCGTCACTAAACAAATTTATTATCCGCGTCATATTGCTTCATGCCAGCAAAAAACTACACGATGTTTAAATAACGAGTTATCAATGTTTAATATTTTAGCTTTACCTAAACCTTTGAATTCCTGCATTGTGAACATACATTTTAAATTAATTTCTTAATAACTTACACGCATTTCGAAAGACCTTACGTTGCGTTAATCAATTTTCCTTATTGAAACTTAGAATTTATGGGGGGAAAAAAGTAGCATAATATATAATATATCGACTTATACTGTAACTATTCGATAATGACAGTCAGGCGGAAAAATTTGAATTACACCAAATTTTTACAGGTGAAGAGTTTATGAGTTTGAGATGCAGCAGGCTATTTTTGAGTGCGTGAGGCTTAGGTAAATAATAAAAAAAAAAAACTGAGATCCATGCTAGTAGAAATATTGTCATAGACTATGGACAGTATTTGACCCAAGTTACAACATGTACGGAGATTAATTTTTCAAAGAAATAATTCTAACCTGCATTCGATATCTCTATCTACGAAAAGAAACCTCCGTTTAAACTATGCTTCCCTATCTTTGTTTTTTAGATATCGTGTTTAGGAACGTGGTTTCGGGCCACCTCAAAATGTCCAAAATGAAAAGTGGCTTTCTCAGACTGTTGTATTGAAAAAAAAAATACCCACCAGAATCGTAAAACGAAAATAGAGAAGCACGCGCGGACTTCACTGTGCACTTTCCACATCTAAAACATAGAGTCACCGCCGAAAGTCCCATAGGAAAATCCATCGATCGAAACAATGCACGCCATTTTCGCACCCCGCGCATAAAGGCGAAACTGTTGTTGAAGCGCGAGACAGCCTAGCTCTTATCGCCAGCTTGTTTCCGTATCTCAGACGCGTGCTGTATAGGAGTCTTAAGTCCCTGTCGCTTTCGCAATTAGCTCATGATGTATTTATCAGCTCCCGGAAGGCGCCTAGCGAATAATAGAGACGCGGCTAAGTGTAGGCCAAAGTACGGGATATCACTATGTCAGCGAGTAGCCATGTGAGCATCTGCTGTATGCCTGAGTTCTCAGATATTCTTGAAGACCGGTCTCCATGGAGAATTTTGAGCAGGAAGTACTTAGCAAAAGCAATATCCCTCCTAAAATCAGGCTTCGTTACGTAGACGACACTTTCACTATCTGGCAACATGGACCTGAAACCCTGGAGGAATTTCTGAACTTCCTAAACTCATTGAGGCCATCAATCAAGTTTACATATGAAACAGAAACCAATGGCAGAATTCATTTTTGGACGTACTAGTTAGCAGGGAAAACAGCAGTCTGGAAACTAAAGTATACAGGAAACCTACACATACAGGCCAATACCTACATATTGCTTCCAATCACCCTAAATGCACAAAAACTGGCATAATTCGCACACTTGCTAACCGAGCTCAGATTATTTGTTCCAACAAGAAATCTGTACTGACAGAACAAAACCAAATAAAAAAAGAACTCGCAGCCAATGGTTACCCGGCAAACACCATCAAACAGCACATGAAACCTAGCAGAAGACTTAAACCCACAGAAACCGAAAAACCAGCAGGAACCCTAGTTATTCCGTATGTTAGAGGCCTTTCGGAAATAATAAGACGTCTGGGAAACAAATACGTACTTCAAACAGCATTCCGATCCAAATCCACTATCAAAAGTATGGTCACCAGGGTAAAACCAGCCACTGAAAAACTACAAACTCATAACTGTGTATATCAGATACCCTGCGAATGTGGTCATATGATTATTGGAGAAACTGGCAGAGCTCTTTCAACACGTATCAAAGAACATAAAAACAATTGCAAGAAAGGCGAAACCCAGAAATCTAGATTGGCCGAACATGTATGGGAATATAGCCACAAAATTCTTTGGGAAGGCTAGAAACCAATTACACTGGAAAGTGACAAAATTAAAAGAAAAATCAAAGAATCAGCCTTTATTATTAGCAATAGCAATATTTAAGTCAACAGAGTATTGAATTAAAAATATGTGGATCCCATTGATTAAGAGAGAAACAACCTTACAGCACAAAACAAAAACACACACTCAACCCATCACAACCAATCAGAGTCAATCTATGCTGCGCGACCAATCAGGAGACAGCTCGTCTCCCATTGGCAGAGCAGGATAAGTGGGCCGACCCTATATATAGCCTACCCATGGTTTTTTCAGTTCCCGAAACGTCGTAACACTGTCTGTCTGGAAAACTACTGTGTTTTGTTTCATCTCTTCATTGTGTCGTTTGTCTTGTCTGTATGCCTGATATCTGTTGCGTTTGGTCTCGTCTACTTGTTGTGTTCTTTTGTTATTATTCTGTTCGTGTCTGATATCTACTGTGTTTGTTGTTTCGTCTCATCGTTGTGTCGCATGTTATTTATTTTTTTATTTTTTTATTTTCTTATATTATTTGTTATTTATTTCATTTATTATCTGTTTGTTCCTTGTTTTTATTTGACCCAATTCCAGCTTGGAATTTCATGTTGTGTATGTATGTTGCTGACTAAGCATACTCTGCTTATTTTATGGTTTTTCTTTTAATTGTTTAGTTTCCTTTGACAGTCTTTCAATTTTGCAATGGAGTACGTCCAATAAACTGAATCCAGTCATACAATAGCCAATTTTACACTTATCTTCTCAGTATTAAAAAAATATAAATTAAATAATTCGATAGGGCGACTGATAACCCACCGCACCTTAAAGGATCTAAATAAAGGCATCACTTATTCTTACATATGTCAACCACTTTGTTGTACATCCTCCATTGATTAAGTTCACTAAACTACAATACTGCTTCATAATTGACTTTGCACCGATTTAGTTTAAAATGTAAATATCAAATGTAGTTGAAAACATAAAACTAGGCGTTTGTACATATGTATAAATAAATAAATACTTATTTATACTTATTTATTTATGGCAGAAAAAGTGAGCTATGGTAAGAAAATTATTCTTATAAAGTGTTCAGTAATTCTGTCAATTTTCTTCTTGTATGCTGCGCAACAATAGTTCGTTGCGAGTGGTTTCAGTGCTGCCAACATAATTTCCCCTACACTCACTAACGCAACCTACCCCCATACGAGACATTTCACTGACACAGCGAACTAGGTTTTCCTTTGAAATGCTAGCACCCCCTGAGCTGTCAGAAGACTGCACACGTACGTGGAACAGACTGTATCAATTTGTCTTTGACGGCAGCCACGAGGAACGGGCGAGCTAAAATTTGTCGGAGTACCCGCCGGGAAAATGAACATCGACTCGGTGTGAAAGCCTCTGATGGCTACCAGTGGTCCGAGGCTTCCGCTGCACGCTGGAGTAACATAATACGGCGTGGACTTTCGCGCTAATGCCAAAATTGAATCATCGGATCATATTTTTGTTTGTTTCTTGCCATGTTCCTTTACCGTCTGTGATGGCTTCTCCGGCTGCACTACGCCGAGAGGAATGACCTACACTCGCGACGCGCCGACCTAAGGCATTTATGAACACACCCAGTTTTCAACACGGCTGGTGGTAATGATTATTGTGCTACAGGCACATAAGCTCAATTTTATTAATTTTCAGAAAACATTATGCATCCCTAGTTTATTTTATTTTCATCATTGGGCTTCGCGTATCGTCAACAGCGAGTTCTTAAGAGACGGTTACACAACTTTACACGAGGGAAGAAACTAAAATAGAAGTCGACCATTGCCTTTGCTTGAAGGTATTTCGGAAAACAATGGAAGATCGAAATAAAAATGGCTGGAGCGGGGAATCGAACCCGGATGCTTCCGAATGCTAGTTCTTCAGGTTACCGTTGCGCCACCTTGCTCTGGACCGCGACTAGTTGCTCTGGTGTCGGGATGGCTTTATTTTTTTTTGTTTGTCTTTCCGAATTCTAACTAACCACGCATTAGAAAAACCTTAGAGAAATAGTCTGCTTTTAATATGAAATATTCTTCACCATCACAATGGCGTCTATATAAAATAAACAAGTAATCATATCCAAGGACCGCTGGTTAAAATCTCTATATATTCGCATTTTATTTGAAGACCATTCCGTTAACAGCCATCTAGTAGAGGCAGTTTACCCTTGTTGAACTCGTCTATAATAAATCGATTATCTTCCTACACTACAGTAGAATAAACCTTAGCGGAAGCCTAAGAAGGTGAGGTCTTGGTACCTACCTTGTAAACCTTGTATTCGATGTCGCAATAGTTCATCAGATAGCTGAACCAGTGCTACTACAGCATTCATTATTTTTGCGAGTTAAAATGATACAATTATACCACATCAGTGAATTATAAACCGGTCGCAGTTGTAAAATCATTTCCTATTAGCATGCTTAGTTTACTTTATTGCATCCATTGGATGGTTTTTGTGAATAACTGTGGATAAAAATATTGGGCAAGTCATGTTTACCATATACAGAGAAGTGAATATCTGACATAAAGTATAAAACACGTATGTAAAATTATAATGCAGTAGTGAGAACAGTATTTTTGACCAAGGTACAGATTTTCGTGGTCAGTTAAAATTTTCGATAAATAGATAAAATTCTTCCCGTTGCGGGATTCCAAATAATAATTTTTTTTTTTTTTTTTTTTTTTCAGTTAACCGTGAGCGTACTACATTGCAAACCTGTGAGCTGACGTTTTTCTATTAAATTTGACGCGCCTGAATGTCTACACTTAACACGGAAACGAACTCTCATAAATACAAGCTTGTAGCAGTGAGACGGGGGACGCTATTTTTGGTATCGAGAGAACCAGAGAGAGAAAGAAGCCGGATATGGAAGTGAGAGTAGAGAGAAAATAGAACACCGACCTGAGCCGATAAAAGAGGATAATAATGGACCGCTTGGAGGATGGGAACCACAGACCAACTGACGACAAAGTATCGTATCTGTCTGTGTGGATCCTGACCAGCGGAATTGTGTTTTTATGTTTTGATACAGGGCATGTCGCCCGAGCACATGTGTACAGGGTATGTTTCAAAAATAGCCCAACCATAAAAGATAATTTCTGTCTCTAGCTTTTCGTAATTGTTAGTGTATGGCAGCAAACCCTCAACAATTTGTCAATAAATTGGACGCAGTTATGAAAGAAAAAAATGGTATCACCAAACGAAATTTAATTTTTACCTTCCCTTGTTCAAGTAATTTATAACGTGCGGATTACATATTACGCAAAAGAAAACGAAATCTTTAAAGTATTAAAGATGGGAAATCATTAGAGACCTGAAAAATTCGCGTTTTCTTTTCGTCCCAAGCTAAAATTCCAGCAACTGTAAGTTCGTGCCACTTTCGTAATTGGCCCGTGACTTATTTGTCTCTTCCTGGAAGTCGCTTAGCTAATAGTACAGAAGTAACTAAATGCAGGACCATACCACTGCATCATCGAGCAGCAGTGAGCAGATAATGTCTGCATGAATACGCATATGTTATTGGAGGCTAGCCTACAAGTCAGTGAACCCGCGTATTTGTCCTGTCTCTAGAAATTATCTAAAGTAACGCGCATTCCTAGTTTTGTTTACAAACTATTTTGCAAATAAGTTGTATCTTGTTGCAAAAGTACTTTCAGTGCTGTCAGTGAAACCGTGTGACTTGTGGTGTGTTGGTTTATTTTTGCATACTTAAAGTATGCTGTATGTTCTTTTGGATAAGTATACAAGGACAGATAAAACAGTTATATGTGTTTAACATTAAATAAGGTATTAATAATAATGCAATATTTATGAATGACATCTATAGAGTAAAATGACTGAATTACAAGAATCTAAGTCAAATCGTATGAACTCCATGCTGCGAGTCCTGTCTATAAAAATAAATACATATAATATGGAATGTATCAAACACAGAAAAAAAAATGAAACATATGTAAATAAAATACATATTTCTTTGCCTGTTTTTAAAAACCAGTTCTGTAATAAACCTAATATTCTCCTTTTTCCTTACATAAAGTTCGTGTTACTTGAGTGTGGTGGTGTATAGTAACATTACATTAGGAAAGACAAAGTGCGTCTACATTTAACTAATATTAATGCAGGAAAATTTGATAACTTTGTTGACATTTCTGCTTTACTGTAACAATTACAGTACTTAATTAATTAATGTGGACGCCAGAATGGAGTAACAACTCATACTTTTCATTATCTGAATGTTTTTACTGATGAACAAAAGCATTCAATACGTGATTTCAGTAAAACTATTGATACAGAACTTACAACAGCTTATGAAATAGTTTTAACACCGTTCACATTTCAAGTCGACAATCCTGACGTTGAAAACGATTTTTAGGGAAATCCTAAAGAAAATATCTAAAATGAATACATTCACAATAAAAGCCTTGCGATAAACCTTATTTTACATATCTGCGAAGTTTCAGTAAACAAATTCAGTCGAGATAATTTCCATAAAATAAAATTATTGCGATATAGCTTCCTTAAATAACATATAATAATGTTGCTTAAGTCTGTAAATAAGTGAAAATATTTACAATGCACTGTATATTCTGATTAAACTCTCACTTAAAAATATCTGCCTTCTTATCTTGCAGTCACGAATTTTTAATGTGGAAGAAATGTTACAACAAAATAATTCTTAATGGACCAATTTCGAAAAAAAAATAAATAGTAAATATTTTTAGAGGATACATGTAACGGAAATCATAAAAAAAATCATTTCGGAAACAATAAATTTTTAAATTTACATATGAGAGTTTTGAAGTATTTCATATACAAAATTGGCAAAATATCTCCAATTGCAATTTTTTTTTCAGAAATTTCTTGTAGGATATTATTTTCTTTTAATTTTAAAAAGTTATTTATTCCATTTCTGAAAACATTTTACGCAGAGGCCATAAATATAAATAATTTTGTAGGCCTTCACCTTAATATAGATCATTCGGGATAAAGTGAGCACTTTTGAAACCCTAGTTACTAATTTTTATTTCAGATAACGTATAGTTTTCTACCAGTTTTTAGTAAGAACAAATCAAACTAAGTAACAATAAATTATATAGATTTAAATGCATTCTAAAGTAGACGTTTTCAGTATACAACAAATGATACATTTTACTGATTAATTCCAGACAAGACGGTATTCAAGAATGCTTATTTCATCGCGAACACCTGTAGTCGTATCTTACGAGAACGACTTTCACTAAAAGATAAATAAAAATAGTTTTATGATACATCATCAATTTAAATAGATACGCGTGGCTAGCCACCTTAATGTTTTGTTGTGAACAGTACAGTTTTTATTTCTGGTGTTCTACGACTGAAATTTGCAGCGGTAAGTGAAACCATTAGTGGTCGAGAGCTTATTGTGACGTGCAGCTACCTGTCAAATAACTCCCGCCAAAATTTGACACGATGGCTAAGAACGAGGCCGTTCGTCATTCGCTGGTACCTGGGGAGCAATATTTGAAACTGTCTGAATTAAAACGGCCCGATACGGTCTTTTTATCGATGGCCGAAGTGTCGGAATTATCCCGTGCCTGTTTTAGAAACAACATAACTAGTGTCGGAATGACGTGCTTCGGGAAGAATAGTAATGGCTTGGTGCCATCTCTTTTTGCAGTAATTTGTTTGACACCACTAGTTGTGTCCCAAGTCACTCGTATTAGACCTCCCAGGAAAATACATTTTCCCCATAATACTGAACACTTAGAGAGATCAAAGACATACTATTTTAAGGAAATCGGAATATTATTGAAACAAAAATTGACTTGTTTAAATAGTAAGTCTTTCTTCTCATATAAAAATGATTCACCTGTCTGAGATTTTCGTAGCTAATTTACAATCAGAAACTAAAAAATTACACGGACCTACTTGACAAATTGGGAAACCCGATATGTTGCTCATAAATATGCCGTTTCTTATCTAAACATCGTCAAATTTTTATGAAACCATATTTATTTCGAGTATCGTAAAAAATTAAACATTTAAGAAGTTAGTTATTTTCTAATGTGTTGTAATTTAAAAACCCACGCATTTATTTGATTGGGACCTACCATAGAGCTATACAACTACTGTCATCGTAATGTAATCAAAATAGTATTACAAAAATATATTTTTATTAATTTTATATACATCAAATAATAAATCGTTAAAACATGTAGGTTACAATGAAACAAAACATTCAACATTTTTCGAGTAGAAGTAGTTACCGCAAGACTTTTTTTTAATTAAATCAGTATTTTTCGAGCCGACACTTAATTTAGAGGACACACAAAGTGATATGGTTTGCAAATGAATATCACCTAAAAATTAATAAAATAAAACTAAAACAAATTAACACTTAAAGTAAAATTTTAAAGTATAGGAAAATAGGATTAAGGACTCGTAGATAGCGAAATCATTAGAGATGATTGGACACAAATTTACACAAAGACAGAAACTGGAAGCGTAATCGGCTATGGACTTTGTTACTGAATTATCCCAGTATTTGCATAAAGCGATTACAAGAAACCATAGGAAATTAAATACAGAAAGGCGATGTCGTGAATATTAGCCGTGTTTATAACAAATGCGAATCGAACGTGGTACCATTACGACGTCTCACACTGTTTACATTTTCCGTTCTAATCTATAGCATTAAAACGGTTTCTTACAAAATAAGTAGTTAAATTATTGACAGAAATGCGGTCTTTTTGACAAACAAAAACGCATTTTAAACGTTTCTTGTTTAAAAAAATGTCTGCGCACCAAAACCTTGAAATTTTGGCTGACCTACCCTATCCGAGTTAATTTTCAAAAAGCTCCTTCAGCCATGTGGCAAGGTTCGCTTGATCAACAAGCAGTGAAGGGTGACGTTATTTAATGGACAATTGAACACTCTTGTGCTGTTACTGTTTGAAAATATAAAGGTGAAATTTCGCCCTAGGCGTGCTAACCTAATGACTTAAGTCGGCCGCCTGGTGAAGGGTGTGTTTGTGTGTGTGAGGCGTAGATAGATGAGGCGTTACGTGCGACGCCGGCCGGCATGTGTAATGTGATATCGCCTCTACGCCCAGAGTTGTAAACGCGCGCGCTGTGTTCCCGCCGAAACTTTTTACAATGGGAATTTAAGAGCGACCATAGCATTTTATTGCACGCGTCACTGTTGCTAAGTCCAATGTACTAGTAGACCTCAAAAAAACATTATAACAATTCTAAAAATCACTCTCATGAACAATTTAATTTTTGTGACATGGTGTCGTTTACCTCCGGGGTACAGATATATTAGTGTTAAAGTTGCCAGAATAAATTTTATATATATGTATTAATTTGCGTTACAAAAATAATTTCGAAACCACTGCAAAATTAAAGAGTGTGGTCTTAAAGAGTTAATTGGACCAGGCGCGTGAGCCGTTTTCTAGCGTGGTACGAGAAGTGTTTTTCTTTCATGGATAACTATTAAACGTGTTTCCAATACGTTTGTCTACGAAAAGAAGACACACTTCAAACTATGTCTCTATGTCTGCAAGCTAAAAATGGTATTACCAAGCTCCTCAATAGTGCTAAAAATGTTTTCTTGTGTTACGTTGCTGTGGTTGAGGAATTACCAACCGTAATCGTAAAAGAAAATTATAGAAATCTCAATTGATCTTCACCACATAAATTTCACAAATAAAATAACAGGGTTGTAGCTTGTGTCCCATTGAAAAACACTTACTACAAACACGGCACGCTAGTTATGTTCTCCGCACCAAGAGGATATGAGATGTTTGGTGGATGTTTTAACATATCACCTTCTTCGTTTCCGTGTTTTAAATGTAAAATAAGGTAACAACCTAATAACCCTTAAGGTGACCGCCTACCCCACGCTTCAAATGCGTTGCAGTGTGTTCGTTAACAGGTTTTTTCTACGAAATAATTCCACGTGCTCCCATTGCACTACCGTACGAAAAGAAAACGCACTCCAGACAAGGTTGGAACCTCATTGTTAAGACACTGTGCTCATTATAAACGCTGTTTCTAAACCCTCAAACATGACTAAAAAGGGCCTTTACAGACTGCCGTACTTCAAAACTTTCTAGCCGGATGTAAATGAAACTCAGATTGCGATAAGCGCTGAACTTTGCTACAGACTTTCCAAGGGCTTGTTCCTGAGCTTTTTCAGACTGGTCACAATAACTCAAATATTTTTAAACCAAAAGCTTAGAAAAATTATGAGTCAATGTGTAGTCACACGATGCATAATACTGTGGATGAGTTTTTTTAAATAATGTACCTTTTGTCAGCAAAAAAATATTTTTTCTTGATTTTTGCTCGTTTTCACGACAAAAAACGCGGTACTTTGGGTGATGAAATCTAAAAAACTGGTCTGCACATTTCTACAAAAAATTCAACTACAAATTATAACATATAAATGTCAAAACTGTGGAGCAAAATTTTGATATGAGTATTAGGTAGCAATAAAAATAATATTTCCGAAATCACTGAAAAACTCGGTAACAAGCCGTTAGTGTCCCGTAGTAAAAACGGTTCGGCGGTAACCACGCACGCTAGTTCAGCACTTGGATAGTAAAGGCGATGCGGCATTTGATGCGCGCTTCAAGGTCGCCCTTATGCCTTTGTCATTTCTGAGCCTCTAGCGCGCAGGTCATAACGGCCCGGGGTCGCGACGACAACTCGGCGACACGCGGTGACCGGGTGGACAATGCCAATCGAACCAGTCCCTGGGAGGTCAGTAGTTCAGACCTCGTGACGGACAGCCGAGGGGCACGAGGTCACACCGAGGGGGTTCTCCACCGGCTGGGCGGGGACTCGGAAGTGACGCAGTGTGTGGCGAGACCCCAGCGGGCCTAGGGCCAGCGAGCCACTAACACAAGAGGGACGGGGACGTCTGTCCACATAAACTTCAATGGACACGCCTGGGGCATGGCTTGCGTGTCAGTTGCCAAGCGTCGTAACTTCATCTGTCCGCTCGAGGGTGCTCTCCCGTCGAGAATTACCCCCTTGCCCTTGCCCACTCAGAGGCTGTCTGTCGATCACCTTGACTTGCTCTCCGTACTCAAGCGATCTTACCGGAGAGGAACAACTGTCATTTCAAATGTTTTATTTTTAGGGATAAAAAGATTTATTACAAAAATTCTGTCTACGTTAGGATATGAAGTAAAACTCTGTAGCTTATTTAGTTATAGTAAATGGAATTCATGTATAAGTTAGAATTAATGGAATGCGTGTATAGATTGTCCCAAAAAGTAGAGTACCCATTTGAAGTACAGATAATATACAGGATTATTATAAATGATTCATCGGGTTTTAAAAATTCATAATTCATAGTCAATTTATTTTAAAAGCTTACACCAACTACCTAACAAAAGAAAAACTCAAATAGTTTTATTTAATAGGAGTCTAAAACTTTTTTGTTAGAACAGGTGGTAGCACTGGATCAGTTCACAAAATGGCGACAAGCCAACAGGAAGCGTTTTGTGTTTTGGAATATGCGAAATGTTTATCTGTTATTACCGTGCAGCGTGTGTTCCAAGGGCGTTACCACACAGAACCACCATGTCACCAGAGCATTTTGCGATGGTATCGTCAATTCCAGGATACGGGATGCTTGTGCAAAGGTAAGAGCACAGGACGGCCAAGTGTTTCTAACGAAACAGTGAACAGAGTGAGGGAAAGTTATGCGCGTAGCCCACGAAAGTCAACTAACCGAGCAAGTCGCGAGCTTGGAATTCCTCAGCCGACAGTGTGGAAGATTTTGCGACAACGGTTACAACTTAAACCGTACCGCTTACAGTTGTTGCAACACTTGCATCGAGAAGATTACGCTGTCAGGGTTGAGTTTTGCGAGAACATGCAGGAAGCTATGCAGGATGAAGAATTTGCCACACGTCTTGTGTTCAGTGACGAAGCATCGTTTCACTTGAGTGGAAAAGTGAACCGTCACAATGTTCGAATATGGGGCATTGGAAATCCCCATGCTTCAGTGCAGCACATACGAGATTCGCCAAAACTTAATGTTCTCTGTGCAATCTCACAGACGAGGGTGTACGGTCCTTTTTTTTTCCCTTGAAAACACTGTGACGGGTCTGTCCTATCTCGACATGTTGGAGTGGAGTTGTGGTTATTTCCACAAGTAAGAGAAGATTCCGCCAACTTGGTGTTCCAGCAGGATGGAGCTCCACCGCATTGGCACACAGAAGTACGTCGCTGCCTCAACAATGAACTCCCACACCGCTGGATTGGACGCTGTGGTCAGAATGACTTGACACTGTTCAGATGGCCGCCCCGGTCTCCTGACCTTACACCGTGTGACTTTTTTCTTTGGGGGTACGTGAAAGACTCTGTTTACGTGCCACCATTGCCAACAACACTGCATGAGCTCCGAAACCGCATTACCACAGCTGTCATGACCATCAACAGAGACATGCTGCGACGTGTGTGGGGCGAACTCGACTACTGATTGGCTGTCTGTCGAGTGGCGAAGGGAGCGCACATTGAACATTTGTAAAGTGGTGTTGTAAAAAAACTTGGAGAGTTTCTGGTTGTTTTCATGTACCATTCATAATTTTTCATGGAGTACTTTTGGAATTACAGATTTTTAAAACCCGACGAATCATTTATAATAACCCTGTATTTAATAATAGTACTGCAACTGAAATGATTACAGCTTATTACAACCTATAGTCAGGAGTTTATTTATGGAAAACAACATTAGATATATCGATGACCCAGTTAGGGAAACAACTAAAAAATTAGCAATTTTGAGTTTGGCTTATCAACACACAGGCAAAAATGCACTCAACATAGTTGAAAAGAAAAACAACAATAAATACAATTGGTTTGTTAACATGGCACTTTTTCTTATTGTCAGTAAAGAACTAAAATTTGTATTTATCTTATTTTAATGTGTGATAATTTCAGCAAGGTAGACTATAAACATTTTGAACACCTTAAATAGTTACCTCTATACTTTTACTTCAAATTATTAACTTCAACCAAATATGTTAGTTAACAATTATTCGGCGAAACGAAAATCTCTTTGTATGTATTTTACTCACTACTTGGAACTTTGAGTTGTTTCCCTTTTTAACTGGGCTATCGATATGTCCTGCATTGACGTTTACACAGTGATGAATCTGTAGCACATTTTGTATGATTTTCTCCAAAGTTTCTACTGAAATTTCGAGGATTGTTGCCGCTTACCTTGTCTTAGTTGAGAAGAAAGTGCCCATGATCTATTACCGTAGACACTGTTATTAAGAAACACCCAAAGAAAAACATCAGGGTCCGTTTGATCCGACAATCTCGGTGGCCAGCTAGTGTTTCCTCTACGAGTCATGAAGCCGACCTAGAATCATTCTTGAACAATTACCACGGCCTGTCGAACGGAATGGCAGTTTGCATTCACCATCTAGTTGAAACCACAGTTCATTGTTTCCCATAGCCAAAAGTCGTAATACAATGTTGTTTGACATGTCACGGTAACGTTTACTATTCACTGTAACAGCTATCCATTGTAAATTTTCAATAAAGAAAGGGCCAAACACATAATGCCACATCACTAGAGGCACCAGCATTTCACGTATTCATCTGGCAACAGCCTAGACTTCTCATGTTCTATACGTATACCGGCTAAAGTCTTATATCCATTGGCTTCTAGCAGTACAAACGTGTAGCACGTGATATTCACACGACTTGTTTCCTTATTTATAACTGGCTTGCAGTCGTAAAATGTGTGTTAAATCTCTCCTGTTTAATCACAGAAGCAGTACCTTATTGACATTCAACCTGAGCTAGAATCAACACGCGAAATAATATTATCTCTACACATTACCTCACACAACACTATAACACGTTGCTCGTAGAGGGGTCTTTCATGAATAATTTCTGGCTGATTTTTTGTGGTTAAAATGCGGCGATAATGTTAATTGACAATGCCACAGAGGTAGTCAAAGTGAGCTGCACCGTTCTTCATAAGGTTTTTGTTGTGGACATCTGGTTGCTCTGCCAATAAGAGAAATTAATTTGCAAACTGCAGTCTATTAGCATGTCATTATGCCATATTCTTTGGGCTATCTGAATTTTACATGGACATGTTTGTAAATCAGCTGTTATAAATCTGTTTAACGAGGATTTTGGTATGTCAAGTTGTTGAGATCGTCGACGAAATGACTTTTGGGGACAGTTTTCCACCAATGCAAAGGCGTTGTCAATATTCCCAAGTTCCGCGAAAAATTTGAACATCCTGATCTGAGTAAATCGGCAACATTACCAGTTGTGCGGAACTTATTCACGCAATTTCTTATGACATGTTTTAATAGTGTAGAATAAGCATAATTTTTTCTTTTATATGCCCGTTGAGCTTGTGCATCACTTTATCCAAGTGCGAAATAATGTCGAACAATAGAAGCACGTCCTTTAATACTCCACCTATACAAGATTAATCTCCACGGTCACAGAAATAATCTATCACCAACAAAATTATAATGTAATAAGCATTTTAAGTTGTATTTCAAATGTGTACGCAAATTTTGAGACAATATAAATATGCGTAGACAGCATAAGTTTATCCTATAGAAAAGTGCAGAATGTTATATTGATTATTTAATTTCGACGGTGTTAGATGCCGTAACAAACCCGTCTTTTGATGTCAGAAATGTATCTGCTAGAAACGTATCTGCAACAAGATTTATGATCAAATACATAAATCCACAAATCCAAAATGACGACTATACAACCCCTGAAAGTTTATGTGCACGAGCATAATTGTTTTACAAGAAGGTGTAGGTACATCGTATTTTTCGCCGCTCCTCGCACCGAGTGAACGAACGCAGTACTTTCGTCTAAGGACTTTCTATTGCCGTATAGGGACAGACCTGTGATCTGGGACTGATTTTTGCAATGAGTATGCATGACAACAGTGCGGTTGTATTAAGTAACAAGCTGAAGTTAGGTGAGTTTTACACAACCACATGACTACATTGGCTTGGGCACCAGGTCATGTCCTCGTGAGGTCTCGTGGTTGGGAAATCTCCCATCAAGTGCACCTTCCCCCTCGTATTACGGCAAGTCGCACCAGTCTGCTGAAACCAACATTGTAGCAGGCCCCTCTCCTCGATAACAGGAAGTAACAACTGTTCCAGCGTATTGCGATATCGTCTGCCATTGACTGTAGCAATAATCTTATGACCGTACAAAAATTAAGAATATTATACGAACAAGGTCGTACACAAATTGATAAAGAAAGTATTTTCTCCTGAAAAATAAAATTCTAACGCTTTTAACTGAAAATGATAAATTGGACCTATACGTAAAATGCAATCTTTTAAAACCTCTTGATGTCTGTGTTCCTCTTAGCAAAACCTAGATCCTGAGAACAGTGCTGCAGAGATTTGCAGCACGAGTTGCGTATCTTGAAGTTAACTAAGTATTTCCTGCGTAATTTTTTTTGTTACAGTTTATGTGTTTTGACGTGTGACAGTGACGTTGTTGAAAGTGATATGACTACTCCAGTAGAAGGATTACAACATACCGACCCCGTTTCGCGGTTTAGGGAATGACACAACTCTACGTATCACGTCCTTGTGGAGAAACAAAATAAAATAAACTTTTTTTTTGTACATCGATTTTATTATGTCCAGTACACGGGGTCTCAAATATAAAACTTACGAAGTAGGTACTTTCCAAATGAGATATTATGTGACATAAAATTACATCTAGTTCTGCAAAGAAAATCACGTCTCAGTGTTTAAATATGCTACTCAGTACAACCCTGCGTACATACCGTTCTTTAAAACCACCTTGTTTAGTTGAATGACCGAGAGACCCTAATTTAAAAGCATAGTTAAGTTCATTCAAAAGCGCCACATAAAACATTAACTACGGTCGCTCGGAATGAAACCTACTACATTTATTTAGACGTGCTGTTCGCGACAGAGAGTGGCGTGACTGCCACTCGGAGATGTGTAAAGTGCACTTCAGAGACAGAAGTACATTCGTCCCAGATGCACTCAGCTTCTCAGTGGCAAGCAAACTTAATAAACGCACTCTTGTTAAACTTTTTAGTGTTAATGTCTTCTAGCTAATGTATACTAGACAGATCTTTTAGTGGGAAAAGATGTAAATATATTACTCGTAGCCACATTTTCAAAAGAAGCACATACAGAATCATGTTTGTGTCTCTCTTAATCAAGTAATTTTTTTGCACCTAATACGCTGACGTATTACTTTTAAGGTACAAAAGTATGCATACTTGTCATACATAAAATATTACACATAGGCTAACTATAAAATTGGTAAAATATTTGGCTTAGACTGCAACATTTGATTTTCTGGATACGTATTTAAACTCTTGAAAAGAGTTAATTTTATCAATATAATAGTTTATTTCATTTAAATTGCTGGTAATACCACAGGCATAAATAGCAGAAATATCTACTTTACCATCTTGTCAAGGGACTTCCGCGTTAGTTATAAAGATTACCTAAAATGTTTGCTTTTCTTGTTCTGTTCGACTTGACAATTACTATGGACTTATTTACAAACGTAATTTAAATTCACCTCTAGATACATGGTAAAATCTCTATTTTATCTCGTGCGAAATAAATAAAAAAAATAGGCTATTTCCCTTTAATTGAATCTTACCGTTATTATTGCTCAAGTATATTTTTAAAAAAATTATTTATATTTGTTGCCTAGTGTTAAATTGAGACTTTCAAAGCAACTTTGTTAGTAAAAATCATTTAAATTTAACTAATTTTGGCAATAACGTAAATTTTTGTTTGTTTAAGGGTAGCCTGTAGAGTGTATTTATTACTTGTGTTGCTGTGTTTAAATTAGTAAATAGTTTTTGGTAAAAACCAACCTAAAACTGAACAGGCTAGCAAAGGTATTAATTTTATCGTAAGTCACCTATATCTAGTGTTCAACGTCGTGTATTATGAGGTGTCGTCGCGGGGCAGTCCAAGGTCAGTTGAGCACTATGTTCTTAGAGGTGATGATACAATTAGTGAGGGAGCAGGACTTCGACTCTAGTGTTGGCGGGCTCCACAAGGGCGTAGCCAGGATTTATTTTCGGGGGATGTCCACTTGCATCCTGTACTATGGCGGGGGGTCCAGGGGTCCTCCACCGGGAAAATTTTGATTTCAGGGTGCAAATATTGGATTTAAATTACATCAATTTTTGCCTGATATAATATTTTCAACAATGCATAAGTTTTTTTTTTTTTTTTTCCAATTTCGAGGGATGTTTGGACAACCAAAACAGCTCCCTGGCTACGCCCCTGTAAGGCCCCCGTAACGACCGTGTCCCAATTACACATAGTTGAAAACGGCAATTTGGCTGTATTAATACATGAAATGGTTGCCATTATGTTCAACACTGAAAATAATTTTATTTTTCCAGTTTTCTAGCGGGAAAAATAACACAAAACTTATTATAATCCGTTGATATTTGTCGATTTTAAATTTGTTTTATATTTCTTTCCTGTTCTTCATCATACAACAAGAAAAGTTAAAACTAATGATCGTCGATATATGTTTCGTACATGTATATGTTATGTTTAAGAACATAGAAAAGTTTTCAAGAAAATGGACCTCGTTTGAAAACTTACGTAAGGTTTTCAGAAAAGTTAAGTATTTCTGTGTAATATGTGCGTGCCTAAATCGATTATTTACATTTTAATAGCCCTCACCTGAAAACTAAGATTTTTCTTCTGTTTATTAACATAGACGTCTGAACATCAATGTGATTATTTATTTTTTATTATAGTTATAAACAGACGGTAAATATTGTTTGCGAAACACAGTGGTTAAACGATGAGGTAATTGAGTTGCAACAATTGATAACTCCGCGGCCGAAAATACAAATGTTTAGCCTACTTTACAAAAAAAAGTAGGCTTATGGAATCGTCTTCCTGAGTTTCAGTGTGTTTGTGCATGTGTCCCACCCCTCCCTAAAAATGTTGAACAAGTGAACGAAATTTCATAAATTTTGTACACATATAGTACTTAGTAACCTTGACTTATGTACATTTCGTTTATGTCCTATATTTTAAAAATGGCGGCCATTTTAACTTTTTCCGAATAACTAGATATCTCATGAACAGTTTTTTTTTAAACTCGGCACATATAAAGAACCTATTAAGATGAATTGATTTTTATGTATTTCGTTCATTCAGTACGTATACTTCCAAAATGGTGGCCATGTTTATGTTTTCAGCATAATATGATATATCTGGGGAAATATTTTCATAAAGTTCAATAAACATGTACTTTTTAGAAAGTTGACTTGACATTTGGTATTTAGTTTATCCTACGGTCATATTTTTAAAACGGCGGCAGATTTTGTATTTTTAATATGTGACATATCTCAGGAAATATATTTCTGTATTTCATTATATTTAGTACGCGTATACAACTTAGTGAGCTGACCACACTTTTGTAAGATTTGTTCACTTTTGTTTATATTTTCAGGAAACGGTAAAACGTTGGACTCGCATTTGGGAGAACCCGGGTTCGATACCCGGTTCCGGCCATTCTTATTTCGGTTTTCCATTGTTTCCCGAAATCGCTTCAGGTGAATGCTGGGATAGTTCCTTGATAAAGGCCATGAACGACTCCTCTCCCAGTTGCTATAACTGTCTCAAATTGTGTGCCACTGTCTATAATGACCTCGCTGTCGATGAGACGTAAATCCCACTTCCCTACCTTAAATTTTCATAAATGCGGCAATTTTTTTTTACTTTTTTAGCATAGTTTGGCATAGCTAAGGAAATATTTTCCCGTTATTTATTATTCTAGGTATACATATATTGCTTGGTAAGATGATTTTTCTTTTATGTTTATACTTCACTTTATATTCGTACTTTTGAAACGGTAGTGATTTTGCTAAGTTCAGCTTAGCTGACATATCTGAGGTGATATTTCATTCGAATTTCATTAAACATAGTGCACATATACAACTTAGTACGCTGACTTGACTTTTGTGTATTTCGTTTACCTTGTGTTGATATTTCACGACGGCGGCAATTTTTTATTTTTAGCTTAATATGATTTAGTCGTATCTCAGGAACATTTTCCCCGAATTTCTTCAAATTGAGTGTACAAACACTACTCAATGAACTGACTTGACTCTTCTGTAGTTCGTTTGTTCTGTGGTCATATTTCGAAAACGGGGGTATTTTTTTTTTGAGCATAATATGACATTTCAGAAAAGTTTCCCGACATTTATTAAACTGGATACATATACATAACTTAGTAAGCTGACGTGACTTTTTTTTTATTTCTTTCAATCCTATGTTCATATTTTCAAACTGGTGGTTATATCAACATTCTTAGCATAAAATTATTTATCGACGAAAATATTTATTTTCTTTAAAAAATTTTTTGCACACACACACACACACACATATATATATATATATATATATATATATATATATATATATATATATATATATATATATATATATATATATATATATATATATATATATATATATATATATATATATATATATATATATATATAT
>PNEQ01074273.1:0-66355 GCA_003012365.1 Medauroidea extradentata
TATATTTACTGGTTTTCAAGTTTTGTATGAAGTAAAAATATGCAAATTTTGACTTTGAAGTGACATTACGGGAAAACTAGATGAGCTAATTTTTTTCCGTTAGATGTTAATGTTCTCTGAAGTAATGTCTACAAAACTAACACTATTTTATACAAATATAAAATTATGAATTTTTCCCCACTTGAACGCCCTTAAGGACTCTGCCTACCTCAAAGCTCCGGCGGCAGCAAGGATAGGGCGTTACAGGTTAGTATATTCCTAAATATCTCAAGCCACTTTCAAACCTACATATATGCCACCACTGACTTTTTTGTTCGTTACGATACGGCCCACACTGCTACGGAATATTTTAGTAAGTTATATCAATACCCTGTAAACTATGAGCAAATAAGTGTTTTCATGCCGATTAAACACTCGAAACCCTGTATTCATAAAATTATTTTCACATTTTCGTTTACGTCGCAGTATTCTCCTCTTATCAATACAGAAAATGGTTTTCATCCGAAAGCGATATATCAAAAGGTGACAGAGCTACACGGAATTTAGTTTAACATGTAAAACCCTATCCTTGCTCCCGCCGCGCTCTGAGGTAGGCAGTAGCCTTAAGGTGGCCGTTTGGGTGAACGTATTTTGCACGTTCGATGTCTAGAAGTGCGGAAGCGGTAAGGACGAGAAAACACACGCATCACGTTTCTCCCTAACCTCTAGGCGCCATTCATTGAACTGGCGTGCAGTCTTCCCGCCGACAACGCACCTGTTTGAGATTTTCAGTGGTGTAACTATTATTCTATGACGTGTTATTAAAGATAAAGGTGTAGTGTACACGCCCGTGCCTTTTAAAGGATTTTGTGCTAAGATTTACATACCTAAAAAAGACCGAAAAAAAAACCTCCCGTTTTCGCCACTTCTGCCTCTAGAAAATACTCTTAAGTGAGTAGTGGTGAACTTGTAATGAGTATACACACACATGACGTTTTATAAATGCTGTTCCTAAGCAGACATCCAGTGGCGTCATTTTGGCTACAGGGGGGCAAATGCCCCCCCTGGATTTAGAATTTTATGTGTATAAATATTATTTTGTATTTTTTAATGTAAATAATGCTAACTTAAGGACATAAAACTGAAGTTTTATTATTAAAGTATCTAATTTATACATGCTTAATTAATAAAAATGATGCAACAAAGTCACTGTCGTCAGAAAACAAAATCTTGCCCCCCCCCCCCCTAGAAAAACCTGAAATGACGCCCCTGCAGACATCACTTACATGCGATGACCAGTTTCCGAATAATCTGCTAACGACAGTTGCTCTGCAAACCTCTCGGCGGCCATCTTAAAAATAGAGGAACACATCTCGGTGGTTTGGCAACAGGCTTAACAGAGTTATCCCTCATTAATTTGTACTTGTTTGGATACCATAAAATGGGGTGACTTGGGACATATTTGCACAGTGTTCATTTCCTATGTGCCTAAACTGGGAGTGAATACAAATTTAATTTAATGTCGACATTCATAATTTGGTATATATCTCCCATAAATGTTTTTCTAAATGTTGACGTATATGAGGAAAGGTTTTGTTATGTCCCAAGTCACCCCATATTACAGTATACCTTGTTCCCTGAAACAGGTCTGAAAAGTTTGTATTGAACACATTCTGAAAGCTGGCTACTTTGGATACTGTGGATGAAACTCAGCGAGACGAGTTTCAAACACACACAACCTGGCAGCCTCAGTTGCCATTTTCCACAAACACGAACTCCAACCTCTTCTGGCCAACTGTTGTACTCGTGCAGAACATGAGTTTGACTACTCCCATAGGTTGTAATATAAAGATTTACAGGGTATCTTTCAATTAGATTTTGGCAAAGAGTACATCCCTAAGTTTTAATGCAATGTATATTTATTCAAATTTAGGTAATTTAAATGATTTAAAGAATTACTTTTTTTTAAGGCTTCAAATTTAGTTAAATTCATTTTTAATTTTCAGTTTGTAATAACTACATAAGGTCCCATTAGTCTTGGTAAAAAATTTCTCTATGATTTTTAAGTTTCTTATTTGGTTGTCAAGGAAAAAGTGCTATTATACAAGGTCTATAGAGTAGTTTATAGCCTGGTTTAGAGACCTTGGCTATTATAGAAAATAAAATTTCGTTTCAGCAAAAATTTTTTTAGAACATTCTTTTGGTCTGAAATTCAAGCATGCAAGTCCAGAGGATAAGTCTAAGATTGTGCATTTTATACATATAAGCATGATTCTTGGCAGGTGGTATTTGCCAAAGTACCTAATATTTTACAATACCACCATTTTCCAATCTTGGGGGGGGGGGATCACACAATACCAAACATATGTTATTTACATGCATTTACATATATAGTATAAAATTAATATATAAAAATAAAAAAAAAACTTAGTCAATCTATCTTTTCACGAGTTATAAGTAAATCACATATTATAATGGCCATTTTCCAATGTGGCGGCTTGGGTTGTATTTTGGAAATGCATACAATGCTCACATGATTTGTTTTTATTTTAATATTACTTAGGCCAAGTTTCATGCAAATCCATTGATCATTTCATTAGTTATAAGTAAATAACACATTTGGGCAGTCATTTTCCATATGGTGGCCTGGGGTGCATTTCAGAATGCCTACAACGTTCAAAATATTTATGCACAATTCAGTCACATATGCGGACATATCCTCCGGAATATGAAACTTTATGCTCCTTTTAAAAAGTTGTGCAACTCATAATTGTAGTATGCAGTGGCGGATTTAGAAATATATTTTCGGAGCGGCTTATGTGATTTTATGGATTGTATAAGTACCAGCTATCTCAAAAGTGTGTTTGTTTACTGTTACAGAACATTTTCGCATGCCATATCCGACTGGGTATCGGATGTTTGGTTACGCGGACTTTGGGTTGTTACGCACTGAAGGCAATTCAAGACGAAATCTGGAAAGGAAAGCAGGAATTGTGACTCAGCTCATCTGTGAGTGGGCAAGAACTGTGAAACTTGAGTTCTCAGTCACCAAAACGAAGTGCATGATGTTGAAAGGTACCTGGCACGGTGCCTATAAACACTATCCTGTGGTTACCTTGAGTGGTAGTCGACTGGGGTTTGTGCAGTCATATAAGTATCTGGGCGTGATTCTTGACGAGCGACTGTCCTTCATCCCTCATGTGAAGTACATTGCTTCGAAAGCCGTGGTACTCTTCCAGAGGCTGAAGGGAATGGCCCCAGGCAACCGAGACTGAACTTTCAGACTCTTAAGAGCCTGTATAAAGGGGTCTTCGAGCCCATCATGTCGTGGTACAAAAAGATGGATCATGTACATGTACGACACAAACTCCTGAGCGCTCAGTGCACAGCGCTACTTGCGGTCACGAAAACTTACGGAACAGTGTCTTAAGATGCACTGCCGGCCTTGGCGGGATTCATCCCACTTGGCCTGCTAATGCAAGAGAAAGGAGTACTTATCGAGATGAAGCTCCGAGGAGAACTGGATCCTGATACAGCAAAGTTAGCATGTGAGAGTATTGTTGAGACGTGGCAAGGAAGATGGGTTGCCTCTGAAAAGGGTCGGACCACCTATGCGGTCTTTCCCAGTGTCCGGTAATGCCTGCGCGTAACAATTTCCGCTGACCACTATCTAAAGCAGTTCCTCCCTGGGTATGGCAACTTTAAAGCAAAGCTGCACTCGTTTGGTCTAGCAGAAAATCCGCTATGTCGATACTGTAATGTGCCACATACAATGAAACACATATGGGATGACTGTGTGTTCTCGGAGATCTCGAGAGAGCTACTTAAGTGGAACCTTGCGCTCCTCCAATGTGATTACGCTTTTACATTGTTAACAGTAAAATTCTGCGGTTTCTTGGCAGGACTCTCCTTTCAAGGCCATGCTCCAGGTTCTACTTTTTAACGATATTAATTTTCACACCTAAGCGAAAGCAGATATCAAAAATCTGTCTGGCAGTATGATTAAAATCGCCTTCTCCATGTTGGCTGACTATTTTAAGGCAGAAAATACTATTATTTTAGCTATTATGTAATTTACGAAATTCTGGTTGCCCGTTAGTTGTATTTTTTAGTCAAACCGTATAATTTCTTGCTTTGAAAAAATAAGCTACCACAGCAAAAAAAAAAAAAACATTTTAAACAAAACTAGCAGACAGATTGTTGTTATCTGTTCTCGTTTTAGCGTAGAAAAATAATTACCGCAAAACAGTATAAACTAAAGAGCGTGGCTTTAGGGGGTCTCCCTACCTGCCCTTCAAATACATTGCCGCGAGTTACTATTCTTTTTTTGACGAAACTATTTAACGCGCATTATATTTGTATATCTACGAAAATAACACACGCTTCAAACTAGGTCGCTGTAGTTTTGAAAATTCGGCACGTTTATTAGTAACATTATTTTCTGAACGCTCAAAACGGCCAATAATTGGGTTTTCAGACTCTCGTACCTGGAAAATTAACAATTGAATTGAAAAAACACAACTAAATAAACAAGCGTTAGACTTTGAACTATGCTGCTTATAAATACAATAATGTGGCCACCGTTTAAAGTCCCTTAATATGTATAAAGTATAATAATAAAGCACTGGACGCCAACTCAGAGAGGCGATAATGCATTACATACGTCGGTCAACGGCAACCTTACCGCTCCTGCCTCACACACACAACCTATCTAGGGAGACTCCTTTAGGCAATGATCTTCCATTTATTTCAAACAATTGCAAATAACTCAAATATTTTTTTAACCAAGTGCTTTCAAAAATTTTTGAGACTGTGTACTGTCATACGATACACAATTCTGCCAGAGCTTTTTTTTTTTTTTTTTTTTTTAAATAATGTACCGTAACAAAAATTATTTTGCTTCATTTTGGCTTATTTCGACAACAAAATATGTGATATTTCAAGGGCAAGAATCCAAAAAATATGTTTGGTGTTAGTAACAGAAACATTCAGCTACAAACGATGATATTTAAGTATTAAAACTGTATGATGAATTTTTGGTATATGTATTAATTCCCGTAAAAAAAAAAAAAAACTTTTTCTAAACCACTGCAGAACTAAAGAGCGAGGCCTTGCGCCGCCTTGCTTGCGCATTATAGACTTAGAAGTGACGGTGCTATAAAGGCGACCTTGAAGCGCACATCAAATGCTGCATCACCACAACGACCATGCGCTGAACTAGCGTGTAAGATTTCTGCCGATATAATTTTACTTCAAGCGGCGAACATGCAATTTTATTGGTGGAAAGTCTGTAACAAAGTTCAGTGACGTTTCTGAGTCTCACATACATCCTGTTGATACATTTTAAAATACGGCAGTCTGAAAAGACCGCTTTCAGCTATGTTGGAGGGCTTAGAAACAGTGTTTTTAATAAGCATTGTATCTTAACAATGGCGTTTCGTCCTTTCCAAAGTTTTTTTTTTCGTGCATCGGCACAATTGGCACATGTGGAATACGTAATAGTCTCGTAAAAACGTATTTACGAATACATTGCGAAGCATTTGAAGTGGGCAGGCGGCAACCTTAAGGGCGCGGTTCACATCAGTTTTCAACGTCTTTTTATCTTTTTATATTTGTACCAGATATTTTTTTCTTATTTTAGACGTAAATTGTGATTAAATCTTCCTCTTATGAATTTGTTGTATCTCTCATAGTTTTTGCGTAATGAGTAGTAAACGTCAAAATTTGGACTTTACGGTTTTATGTACGCCACTAAAACCAACCCGACATACCAAACCGAAAAAAATTCACAGCATATAACAATGGTGCAGGCTATGATTTAAACTATATAAAATAAAAAAAAATATTTTTTATACTTTTAAACAATTTTTAAAATTTTTTAATTTTCATTTCAAAATTCGACATTTTTTACTGAATACAAAAATTTTGTATTTTTTGTTTTTAAGTGTGTAATTTCATAGCCTACAACATTGTTATACACTGTGAATTTTTTGGTTTGGTATGACAGTTGGTTTTAGTGGCGTACATAAAACCGTAAGTCCAAATTTTGACGTTTACTACTCATTACGCATAAACTATGAGAGATACAACAATTTCATAAGAGGAAGATTTAATCACAATTTATGTCTAAAATAAGAAAAAAAATTATCTGGTACAAATATATATATATAAAAAAAGACTTTCAAACTGAGGTGGACCGCGCCCTTGAAACCCAGTTTCATAGTCGCAGCAGTTCTGGACTCCGTAACGCATGCCGTGCTGTTTTCAAAGTGGTTACTAGAAATCTGCAGTGATGCACTTTCAGGTCGGATGTTTTTCTTTGAATTGTTAGCGATACAGAACTCAATATGCTCTGCATGAAGCACTTTCTTGTCTTATATACTAAAGAAGCAATTTGATTTTCATGCAAATATACAAACATTCGGTTGATGTACGATCAAAGTGCATGAAACCGGTGACCTAAATGTAGGCCTACAGCTGTAAAAAATGACGGTGGACGCTGTCTTGGCAACATATTTACGTGGAGAGATGTCGCGAGGGCGCAGATTCAATCAACAGAGCTCGCGTGGTTCTGCGATGTAACAGGCCGGTCGATAACTTCCCTCCTCCACTGCAGAGTTGCAGCGTACCAGATATTTTTACATTCTCCCGCCATCACCTTGGCCACCCTGTAATCGATCGTCGCTTGTTTCGCCGTGTGCTGGCGGCGACTGTTCCCTCCATGGCTGGCGGGATGTCAGGCGTTTACAAAAGCAAAGCTTACGAGGGTATGGTGTGTCGGACAAAATGTCACCTTCCGCTGTGCAAAAGGTAACTAGAAGTGTAAAGTTTACACCCGTCCAGATCTTCACGAGAGCAACTTCGCGAACAGCTGCTCGCTTATCCTGTTCTCTAGCAGGGCAAGTAGTTGTTAGCTGACGAAAGTCACCTTGTGGCGCGGGGAAATAAAGTAAACACTGCTCGTTACCAAAATCACAACGAAGTGAAACTGAAAGCTCTGTGTTTAAAATATAGGAAAGGCAAGTACAAAGCGAATATTATATCTAATATAAATAGAATAAAGTACTTACGAAAAATATTCTGCAGACGGAAAATTTAGTAAAATATTTAACATGTAGATAATTTTTTTTATTTCCACCATATTAAAACACTGAACATCATTAAGGTGTCCGCTTGGGTGAATGTATTTTGCGCGTTCGAGGCTGAGAAGTGCGGAAGCGATAAGGGCGACACAGCACGTGCATTGCGCCTTCTTCTAGCCCTCTAACCTCAAGTCGCTGAACAATCTTCTCGCCGACAGCTCATCTCTATGAGGCATTCAATGGTGGTCGTATAACTTTATGACGTAATTTTAAAGAAAAGGTGGCTTTTACATGCCTATACCTTATAACATATTTTGCGACAAGATTTTCATTCCTAAAAATGACCACAATACACCCATTTTCATCAGCGAGAAAATAAGATATAGAGATAAATGCAGAACCTATAATGGGTATACACACGTGCAATCTGGGCAGAATCTTGATGATCGACAAAGCCTGCCCACGTAACTAATAAAACCTACCTTACTCCGGCTCGTGGGCTCTTGTAAACGCCTGAAGGCACGTCGCGCGGCATAGACAGTCGCGCGGGACTCGCGATTCGCTGGCCGGCCGCTGGCGGCGCTGGCGTCGTGACGATGAGGGGTTGAGGGGGCGCGCCATGCCGTAGCGCGGGAGCCACCCTCACCACAGGAGATGGCGACCGAGGGCCGGCCACCGGGGGACACCGAAGAGGACTGGCAGGTGTACAGAGTCCTCTGCCAAGCGCTGGAAGAGGATAGCGTCCCCTGCATGGTGAGTGCCGACCATAAGTCCTTAACACTGGCCCCGACCTACTGGCAAACCTCTTGCTGCATACTGTTCCCACGTGATTTCATGACGTTAAAAACTGAATACAGTTGCACGACTGTAGCAGCAACAATTATCTTGTAATGTAACCTGAAAGTGCCGATCTGAAGGTTACGTACGTTTCGAAATAAGTGGAATTCCAGTGAAGTAAGATGTAATTGATTCTTGAATGAGAGGACCCCTTTTCAGTAGTTGTCTGCTGTATCTTAGTTTCTTTGTGCACTACCTATTAAAATTTTACTAGCCACGTAAGTTTCCCACTAAAAAGTTTACCTAATTAGAATCTTATTTTAAATACCAAAACAAACAGTTGTTGAATGAAACAATGGTGGCGTAGTAAATTGCCATTACTGAAGAAAAGTTACCTCACATTACTAGATGACTCCCGCAGTGCACAAAGAGGAGAGGAAAGTGCAGTTAGTTAACCCAAAACAAATTAGTCAAGACTTGCTCTTCAGGCCTGATGCGAATGAAAGAACGACGTACGTCGACAGCAGAAACTTGGAAACTTGTCGCGAGGACCTCGGCGTAGGAAAGCCGGTACTCCCACCAGCAGACACAAACATAAATAACGGCAGGATTCGTCCTTGTCGTCGGCTTAGTGCTGTCCGCCGGGTATATTTAGCCTGCAAATAAGAATGAGAGCTGGTCGCGTGCCGTGCCAGGCTGTGGGGTAGTTACCCCGGCACAAATAACTGGAGCTGTCTCGAGCTAGTACGTCATGCTGTATACGTGGTCGGGTCGCGGCCCCTGAAAGTAGAGCAGATGTTGACAGCACGTGCGAAACATGCTACCAGCTGGAAATACATTTATTATTCGAGCAAGAACCACTCATAACTGTTGTTAGGTTCCCGAAAACACGTTGCTTGTTTGAACGGTTAAAATAAACTCATGCTATTTGTATTAATTATTCCAAGCTGTCCTTGCGCGAGATATTACTTGCTGTAATACGCATACCATTAACTGAAATATCTCGACAAACTGCGGGCGTATGTTCGCCACAGGTTATTTAGTCTACAACTTGTGTACGACGTATCATAGAATGTGATTCCCAAGTCAGCCACGGCTAGTGACGCAAACTAGGTGTGGTGTGTTTGTTAGTGTAGCTGTCCAGCATTGTTCTGAGCACAAGCAAACTGTAACTAGGCAACCCCCACTATAAATACGAGACTCTGTCTGCCTACGTGCTAGGAGCTCGGTCACAACAGCTACGTTTGTACTCGCAAAAGTAGTTGATTTATTGTAAAGATAATTAAGACTTAAATTTAAAAAAAAAAAAAACCCAGACTCACAGAATACTAAATTTCAAATCAATCAGACCAGTAGAATTGCTCATATAAAAAAAAGCTGATGATCTTTTAACCCCTGAAAATATTTTCTTGAATCATAGCTAAGAACACTCTCGATCTAGTCAGCTTTCAAACAAAAAAAAAAGCATCAAAATCGGTTAATTCGTTTATGAGCTACGATGCCACAGACAGACACACATACACAGATACACACGTCAAACTTGTAACACCCTTCTCTTTGCGTCAGGGGTTAAAAATGAGTTTCACTTATGTTCGAACGAAAGTTATTTTATCAAAACCACTTATCTAAAGTCTTTAAACTATAAAAGAAAAAAAATCGAAATTAGCTGATTGCATTAATACCTATGTCAATTACATACTTATAATTAAACGTTTTAAAATAAAATAATTTTTAATTTCCGCCATTACGTCGACTGTCTGGCCTTGTACACCGAAGGCCTGTTTTGGCATTAGCTTAATGAAGAATTGTAATGTTCACTAGTTCGCCAAACATAATATCTTAATGCAATTATCTAATCAGATAACGCCCATCTCTGTGTGTGTGTGTGTGTTATTCTATAGTAGAGTACAGGCCGTGGTCTTGCCAGGGGCGTCATTTGGGGTTGCAAGGGGGGGGGGCAAATGCCCCCCCCCCTGGATTTAGAAATTTATGTGTATAAATATATTTTTTGTATTTTTAAATGTAAATAATGCTAACTTAAGGACATAAAACTGAAGTTGTATTATTAAAGTATCTAATTTATACATTATTAATTAATAAAAAAGATGCAACAAGGTCACTGTCGCCAGAAAACAAAATCTTGCCCCCTCCTCCTAGAAAAACCTGAAATGACGCCCCTGGGTCTTGCAGGCTTAGAAAATTACGTTTGTTGATTTTATTTCACTGGCATATATTGATTCCATAAATAAGAAGTAAACAAGCACCTGTGGTTTTATTACACATGTAACTGCTGTACCAAATAACCAGTTTGTATTCTACTGATAAAGTTAAAATAAAAAAAAGTACGGATTCGCTTATATTCCCTCTGTTATTTCTTCCATAAATGTAAGCCTATAAATTAGCTGTTCGAGCGAAAAAAAAATTGACGTAGTTCACTTCAAGTGCTTTGCTTGAAATTTCCAACAATTGATTATGTTGTTCGGATTCTTAAAATCAGTTAAAATATTTCAAGTTTAGCGTGAACTTTTGCTTACATAAATGTTGAGGGTGAAATAATCTATAACCTAGTCAAACAAATAGACAATACTCCGTTACATTTCCAGACATACTGTAATTATTTTTCTACTGGTAAATCACCTCAAAATAATTTTTGTATTTTGATGCATAAATTGTAACTGTTAGAAGTTAACACAACATATATTGATAAGTTGCTCTAAATCGGGCCACAACTACACGGTTATCAAATTACAAATGGCAAATGTAAACTCTCAATGAACCTGTTTGCATAAAACTTGATGTACTACCTGATGTTAAAAAGCGATAGGATACCAGCATTGAGTTGCTCTAAATCGGGCCACAACTACACGGTTATCACATTACAAATGGCAAATGTAAACTCTCAATGAACCTGTTTGCATAAAACTTGATGTACTAACTGATGTCAAAAAAGCGATAGGATACCAGCATTGAAATCCAGCTTTTTATTCTTTTTATTGTGAAGTAATTTATGTATTAAATTCTGAACAGCGGATATCAGAAGAGCCTTTCCACAAACGCAAGCTGCGGTTCTTTTCAAAATTAAAAATAATTCGCAGCAGCAGAAACGGCAAAACGACTATGCACGAGTTCACGAGTACACACGTATCAAAGAAGCGAATCAATCGTTATTTACGTTGGTAACCGGTGTCAGCCACGTGTTTGGAAACTAATCGATGTATAGAAGAAGCTGCGTGACACCTGTTTTGATTGTGGACAATCCGGGGCCTAGTTGAGTAGTTATGGAACAATTACTGTGTAACAACTTTCTTGACCATCAATAGGAATTTCACAGTTAATGTTTATTTTAATTATTTACGTTTTTAAAATTTACATTTCATGTTATATTTTATCTCTCCGAATAGTAATGTAAAATGCGCAATCAGTACTTTGCTACTTACAATGATTGTTTTATTTTTAGTTGGGCGAACATCTTTTGAATTGTAGCTTTTTTTATTATTTCTGCGAAGGAAACTGAAGATAAACACACGAGTAAGCATTTACTTTACACAAATTATGTTTTCGCTTGTGTATTCTGATGCGTGTAAGTACGCGCGATTTAGCGTATACAGTTCGAAACTTTTGGTAACAAAATATATGTAAGCAGTCCATATATTGTTCGAAAAGTAGTGTGCCAGGTGGTTAGTGAGAGGGATACATAGGCGATGTCAGATTTTCGAGTAACTCTGGCACGCCGCGCCGCCCCAACATCAGTTTTCTAACTGAGCTTTTATGCGTCCGTCGTTTGCTGAACGTCAACAGGTATAGTCAGAATCTTTACTGCAATAGAAAATCTTACTTCCAATTTTCTGTACAGTTCAAAAATGAGTTAACGTTATTATATACAACATTTACGTAAACAGACCATAAAGCACGAGCAAAACGAAGCACGAGAACTCAACACACAGACTACTTGTCCACTGAGAATATACTACCTCAGAAGGACGTATTTCAATATGCACATACGTCAAAAGTTCAAGCTTTCCAAGCTTCTGGCGGACAAACGGATAGAATTATTTGAGGTAGCCGATTAGCTGTTGGGTCACGTAACTTACGTACAGATGACGGACGGATACATCGGGTTATTATTGTAAAATACAGCCGAGATTCAAAGGGAGCGCGTTCTCAAATTTTTGAAATTATGTAGTTTTTTAAAGATTTAATATTTTGAATTTAATTTAGTTTCACCACCTTCCCGTTAAAACATATTTAGGCTCACAGGAAGAAACATTTGTGTCCTCAACGGCAGGATAGCAAATGGTTGATATTGGTTGGTTGGGGGATATATTTAGCTGTTCTATGAGCAAACAAATTGAAATAAACCCCAATTATATTTATTAATTTGACTATACGTAAATACATTTGTAATTCGATATCGTTTTCCTTTTTATAACGACAGCTAAAACAGTTTAGGCTTCTTTCTGGGAGGAATGGTAGAAGTTGTATGTACTAAAAAAATATTTTAAATTGGTTTATTAAATTTTAATGAAAATAAAATTTCGAGTGTAGCACAAATTTGAAGGTCACACAAACTAACTTATTCACGGAATTTATTTCGCCTTTGTTTTGTTTCGTTTCACGCTTCGGTATTAACAATATTGAATTTGTTACATCTACGCAAAACGCGATTTCGTAAGTATTTTCTGCCTTTTTTTGGTGATTTTGTTTGCATAACGCTGCAACAGAACATATCAGGTTTATAAAGTCTAGTAAAACTAGTACCAAACTTAAAAATAAAGTTTAAAATGTGAACTATTTTAGAGTTTCTTTGATACCAGTACCAAAGTACATTGTTTATTGCTTTACGTAGTTAATTTACCAACAACTTTTCTTATAGTTTTGTACAGATTAACGTTTAAATTAGGTTTTTCTAAATGATATGTACTGCGCATACTGATAGCTAAAGTTTATTTACGCAAATTATTTCTTTTAAATACCACTAAAGAACTTGATCACTGTTTATGCAATGTGTGTGACTTCATCAACAGTATATCATTAGTATATGCCATATAGTACACATGCAGACATTGAGTTACAGCAGACCAGCACACTACCATCGAAAAAAATTCTTTGTACTTTTATAAAATAATGTTTGGAAACTTATTTACTACAAATGATGTTAGAAAATTTTTCAACAAATGCTTGGAACTATACAAAATCACCAGTTTTTCTGTATACAAACAACGTTTGTATACATACAATTTTTTTGTATATTTACAGTCTATTTCTTGTTCATTTTACCACAAATACTTAAAGGGGCTCTAAAAAGTGTTGTAAAATGTGACAACCGTCGAAGTTAATTGTGTCTGACATCGACCGTTCTGCTCTTAATAATTTATTCCATTTGTTTTCATAGCTGTTTACAATTTTTTAGCCACTTGACAGAATTTGCGTAATTCTTATTAATATATGACTGAGTAATGTTTTGACTTCAGTGTACAAGCTTTTTCTGGTAAAAGTACACGTATTTTTACAGTGTAGACGGCTGCTGAGAGAACAGAGATGGTGATGATGACGTTAACCAAGTCAGAATCAAATTTTTGCTACCACATTTTCTTCGGTCCCTCAATAACTCAAAATAGCTACTATAAAAATAAGGATTGGCAGAACGAGGCGAAAGCAAGAGAATAGGATCGAGGCGTAGAGAAAGCGTGTGGAATCCCCATCCAAGATTCCAGCGATAACCGAGAACTGTAATGAAACCGTATTTATAGCGCAGCAGGTAGTCGAGTTCACGGCTGTTCTCTTATCACTTGCCGACAGCTGCTGGACGACAGCAGAAGGTACAATTCGCAGTCTTCGTATTCTAAACCACGAGATAGTTTTATGGCAGAGAAACGGTAAGTTATTTACGGTTTAGAAACTAGCATGCCTCAAACAGGAGTTATCATAATCTAGGCAACATTATCTTAAAAAACAAGTTGTTTGTATTGATGTCAGTTTATAAAAATACCTACTACAGAATAAACAACGGAAAAGTCATTCCCGGTATTGGTTTCATATATGCATGTAACTGGATAGTTCTGGATCGGTTGTTATTTGTGTGTGTGTTTACGCAGTGGTGAGAACATCGCAGAATGCAGTAAAATTCTATGTCTAAAGTGTATCTTAAGTAATTCCCGCAGTAAAACAAAAATAAGTGTGTTATTATATTTATTAAATTATGGTAATACAGAGTTTGAACGTTCTCTGTCAACAACAAAAATATTTTTTTGTTTTGTAATTTAACTACAGCACTGCAATGATTCCAAGTGACGAAATCTAAACATACTTCTTATACAGCTTCATGGTTCGTATAATTGAGATCAAAAGTATGAGATTTAGTATGAACCTTAAACTTTACAATGCAACATATAATGGTTTATTAGTAAACTCGAAAAATTGAACAGCTCAAGCAAATTCTTCAAACTGCTGAAGGACAGTACTTGTAGATTTATAAGAGAGACAAAAATAGATTTCTATTTTCACATCTTGAACAATATAGGTCTATATAGCCACAGCTAAATCTGTCTGTCAGAAAATTAAAATAACGTAGGCAGGCATGTATGAAAACGAAGTTGAAATCTCTTGAAGCGGACAAATACATTGATTTACTAGTGAATTGCTGAGAATCCGCATTTGAACAAATTTGGAAAAGTCATCTTTAGAGAAGATCTTAATCATCACAATTTTAGAACTCGCGTATTGGCCAAGTCGATAGTCAAGTTAGCGTTTACTTCTACGTGACTGTTTATGGCTTTCGAGAAAGAGAATTTTTCAAGAATATCTGTTTTTTTATATAGATTTATACATGAAGGATTTCGTAAATACAATTGTCATGTTAGTACTGAGGATACTGAGTAAGGACAGAGTGTGTTCATTTTTAGTCATAGCTCACAAAAAAGAACACGAGTTTTCAACTTTGACCCTTAAATGAATATAGTGGGAATAATACTACCCTGAAAATAGTTTTCCAAGTAATATATATGCAACAATTTCGGTACGTTCAGGAATTTTTTAGCACAAACTATTTTAACGTGAAATTACAAATGTGTAATTCTCTAGCTTAATACATGTATACTCTCACTGTGAATAATTTTGTCATGTCGTTTGAACAGTTTTTACTTTGGGTAAGTAGCGAAAACGGTCAGATCAGTACTTTGACGTCGGCTTCTAAGAAAACTATGGAGCCAAAAAATATTTTATTTGTGAGTAATCACTACTAATGCAATGTGTAAAACTTGGAAAGTGTTTAGCACTGTTATAAAATTACGAATTTTTTGATGCAGAACGCCTTTAAAGGGCCAGGTTTATGCGAGTGACGTGGCAATTCGAAGAACTCTGGCTACGTGCGCAGAATGCATGTCAGGCAGTGTAAACAAATCCTGGTGTACTGGAGCATGTTCGCCAGTCTCACATGCGTAGTCTACGAACATATGTGGAAACTGAATATTCAAACTCAGAATATGTTCTGTATTACGTATTCGCTACAACTCTGAACAATTTTGTTAAAATCTGTACTGTATTACCTATTGATGAGTTTTAATGACATTTTCATGATTAGAAATAGTGTATTATTTCAAAATTATAAATTGTGCAAGGAGTATGCTGCACATTAGTTGTGTGGCATTATTGAAATTCTATTACTATGTTCTCCCATTTTTAAATTACTGCTGTTGCAACTGCTAATTAATATTTATATGGGGTTTGTATGCTTGACGATACTATTTACAATAGAAATTTTTTTTCGAACTACAAATTATTACCTGCATTAATGAGTCAGGAGGAAATTAATTTGCTGGCGAAATTGTTTATAATGACAATAACTTGGTGAACAAACGTTGTAGGTTTTATTTGATTGCTGCGGTTTCTTTCCCCACATAATGAAACCGCTTTACCGTACCATGCAACCTACTTTTACCCCATCTGCGTAGCAAACTTCAATGACAAAAGCCGTCCAAATCACATCATGCGACACGCCTATTTGTTGCAATGGCTTGCAAAACAGTCACAGTGTCTGCATATGTTTCAGGCGTTGCAATACATTGACATTCGAATTTATCGAAAATGGTAAACTCTATAAATGTTTTTCAAGACGACCTTTTTATCAATCTTCCCCAGCTTCTCAATGTTCTGTAGTACAACATGAATTACAGTGAAGTGTTTGGATGTTACATGCAGAAATTTGGGGTCATCATACCCCTTTGAACTAAGGTAATGATATTATCCAACCGAAGAATTTAGAATTAAGAAAAGTAATTTTTTAGACACTGCTCAGAGTTTTATTATTTAATGAAAAGTAATTTTCGATATTTTAATTTTTGTTTAATTTTGAAATTTTTTTTCAGGGTAGCGTAACTCCAACTGTATTCACTTAAGGGGCAAATTGAAAATTAATTTTCAACACAGTTTTTAATAAGCTATCGCCAGGAACAATGAACACATCCGTCCTTACTCATCCTATACAGTTACGAACCTAGTAGTTACCATGTTTTCACCTGGTACGTACGTATTTTGCGTCTACCAGTCAAGTGGTTTATATCGTGAAATAACGTTCTTTTGAAGAGGTTCATCATTGTAGATCTTGAGATAACATTTTGTGGAATGTAACCTTAGTTGAGCATTGAGCACATCTCAGCAGATGATGGGCACCTTGAGCCTGACCCCAGTTGCTGAACGAGTAATAGCCCTCCAGTAATAAGCTCCCATTACCGCAAATTACGTTGGTTTCTAGTTAATACGGCTTTACTAATGAGGTTCCACAATATCGAATGAAATAGCTTTGCCAGAGGGTAGATCCTGTTTTGGATTGTCAAATCCTTGAAAAAATTTAACCATTAAAAAGACTATCACAGTTATTATGATGGCAGTGTAAACATGGTAACATATTTTGTTGAAAATAGCCAGTTTGGGGAGTCATGCTGTCTAATAGATTCAAACACTCTTGGGAAATTCCTGCAGACTCATCGTTATCCATTTTTAATTATTAAAATTTGTGGCTGATAGTGTGGCACCTTCATAAAGTTTGCATAGTGGGCGGATTATTGATAGAAAAATATCATGCAGCGTAACCTGGAAACTATTGACCCTACTGAGATAAAGGCTTGCTTTGTCGTAGAACAAACAGTCAAAAATTTTACAAACTCTTGAAGTTATGACAGTACCGCAGGTTTTTGGCCCAAGAAGGGCAATGAATGTTCCAACGACATCCATCAGAGCAATAGTAGTTAGTCCTAAATATTATCGTATGTTAATGTATATAGCACAGCTTCCTCTGATGTAAAAATGGCATGACATATTTCAGTTATGTAGCATTGCATTGTTTATATTTCTTACAAAATAGTACACTGGTTACTGAATCGTATACATTAAGAAAGAAAACGTAATATTAAGTTACTTTGACGAAAATATGCATTTCGTTATGGACGTGTACATATAATCAATCCACAACTGTTCAAATTTTGAAAATATTGGTACCATTTTTTTACACGAGGGCGGACAAGATGCACAAAAAAATAGAAGAAGGGGGTGTCACAGCGAAGCCCGCCTCAGGTACCAAAAAACCTTGGTACGCCACTGCCTTCAAATGCCAATTACGGCGTAATTTTATACTATGGTGACTCGACCATCAGAAAAAGTTCCGTTTTCACTTCAAATGTACGATTATTTAATTTATTTACAATACTTCTAATGTAACTGTTAATATTCTTCCTAATAAATAGCCTACTTGTTCACGAAACTTGGAGTAGCGGTTACGCACTAAACAATCTGCTTATAATGTACGAATACATATATTTCCGCAGTAGTACAGTTTTGGGACAAAGTTCAGTATTTAGGTCACTTAACCAACACGATTACACATGCCCTTATGTATTGGCTTTGGCCCAAAATGTTCTGTGGCACGCGATTTCACTGGAAGATCCTCGACTGTCTCCACAATGAACCCGAACTGTCGCCGTAAAACAACTTGGTTTTTGGGTCACTGAAAATGTTTCTAAACGAACACATTTGACAAGTAAAGCGAGTTTTTACAACATGGTAATTCTCTGAGTCATTCCTTAAACCGGTATGGTGACTGTGAAACGATCGTGCTGCACTCAAGTGACAAGTACTTCTAGCTTTCCAGCCAGAATAGCACTACAGAAAACATAAAAGTATCAGTTTGTTTTTGTCGATCGTTATTACTCGCGTAATTAGACCCGTATATATGCAGTTAAAATATGTGCAATCACGGCAGTACGTTCCTGATTACTTATATTTCACTGTTAGTGTACAGCAAATAGTGACATCCTGATCGAATTATTTAACGTGGCAAAAAAAAACACATATAATATATGTACAAATTCCTTGTAAAACTGAAAAGGTTGTTGTAAAAAATTTAAAAGAATGTGTTTGTCGAATTTGTACTTGCACTAAGGAAAAATGTAATTTGAAGCGGTTTATTTATTCTGAGAATGAAAACTAACTTATTTATTGGAAAATAACTATCAGTTAATAATTTCTAAGCATAATATTTTGAGAAAAATAACATTGTAGATGCACGAGGATTCAAACCAGCAACATTCTTGCGTTTGGTGACCGCGCACCTTACCATCACTTATACACTCTTTGTAGTATTTTGTTTGTATATATTCAGTGTAAAGGGTTCAATAACATAACTTTTTTAAAATTGTGTAGCTCGGCCTAATCAATATGAATATTCACTTATGCCAGCAAAATACCTACCAAACGTTTGTGTATAACCGTATAATTAACAACAAACCCATGATTTCGGTAAAGCAAAAAGTTTTCCTAAGTATTAATATTTCTTGTAATTTTACAAAGAAAATTTTTACAGAGTATGTTTGTATGTTAACGACTGAACTCAATTGCTAGGAACGTTCATAATTATATGTATTTTATATAGTAAACTATTCACGAAAATACGTGTAGGTTAATTTTTGTGCACGGAAATATTTTTACCGCAATACAACTGCCGCATGTCAGACGGCATATTTACATTCTCTTAAAAATTCTTCCGACTTTTCTTGTTAGGCATATAATCGGAAAGCATGGTAGCCTAAGGGTCAACTTCCAATCCACCCCCATCCCCGACCCCGAAAGAGACAAATCACAAAAAAAAAATATATAGTTTTATATTATTTTTAATTGCAGAAAACTTATTTCTTTTTTGCTACGAACTGTCAAAAAGCAATTTTTGTATGATTTTTGTCCTCTCTTACTCTTGGTCTCATGATGACTACTTTGGTTCTGGACAGATTGTCCTTGCTTCCTTGAAATAAAAACTTCCTTTAAAAACACATGGTCGTTCCTGCTAACGAAGGCATAAAACGGCCATTCTTGCTCTCTATACACCAAATTTTCGTCTCGGTGTTCACTGAACGTATTTAAGTATCGGAACCAAAACAAAATGTAATTATCAGTTTTCGCATTGTAATGAAAAATTGCCAAATAATTGCATATTTTTCATCGTGTGTTGTCTACTCGGGGAAATTACCACATTACTAAATTTAATAGAATGTTTTCTAAAAAAACAAAAATAAACTACATAGACTAGTAATTACGTGCAGCACATATACGAGAGATTGGTGACATGACATTAGTATGGAGCAGCGCCGGAATGAGGGGGCTGGAGAAACTGGAGATCCCCGAGTAAACCCGCCGACCAACAGCATCGTCCGGCACGATTCCCACACGCGAATATCCGGGGACTGACCTTTTTTTTTTAAGTAGAAATGTTAGGCTCCTTGGCGAGGTCACAACATCACCAACGAGCCAAACATCCCCCCCCCCTTTTTTTTACAGCTTTATTAGTAGACAATTCCCCAGTTGTGACAGTTTCGTTGAATCTTACAACTGAAATGAGTCGAACGGACACACACAAATTTTAGACCCAGTTAGACCCGGGAATCGAACCCAGAATCCCTTGTATATAAGTCGGTCGCTCAACCAACTGAGCTACTGGGAGTCGACCCTAATCGGCTACCGTGGCCGCTGTCACGTATCTGTCACAGCAGTAAACCTAACGTGAGAAAATAAGAATTTCCAAACATAGCTATTCTTACTACCGCGTGTTTCAAATAATAATATTTATGTATTTCTAAACGTGTCGGTCGCAAATTTCCGTTTTTTTTTCCTTAAAAAATGTCACAAAGTATTTGACTTCATTTCTGATGTTCTGTTGTTTATCCCAGAACGGATATTAATGTTAAAAATATGTAGATAGTATCAGACATGAATGCAAATAGCTACATACATTAACGTTAGTAACTGAGATGCATTACTTAAAGTTTGCTACAGTCTTCATAAAACGACCTAGCTTTTTTGTATATTATAAATTAGTTTTCGTCGATGTAGTTAAATTTTATTTAAAGTTATCTTAATACTTTAATGTGACTGCGATACAAAAATACATATCGCAAAATTCTGTAGCTTTAAATGAAATTTCCTCGTATTTTAATTGTAGTGTATACGCCACTCGCGAACGTAAAATCTAGGCAACTTTTACTTGTTTGATAACAGTTTGTGTGCAAAAAAAAGTATTTGAATGGTTGTAAAGCGCGCATAAGTTTTATAGCAACACCCTCCTCCTTCCTCCCCTGATATCCGTCTCTGTGCCTGGCACTGCCTCCTGGTATTACAGGCAATCGATATTTAGTAGCCTCTGTTCAACATCTGACTCTTACCAGCGCGTTGTTACGCACCTCGCCTCTAGTCAGTTAACCGTCTGCCTTAACTTTCTAATAATTAAGGCATTTAATAGAAACATTTTTATTAAACCGTAATTTCAAAGGATTTTACGAAATTTAAGTGCATACAGCCATGTCTCTGTTTCAAATAAATGATAATTAATTTCTAACAGGTTATTTTATGATTAGATACAATTATATTTGCAGTATCATGTTATTCCAGCAGATGAATGTTGTGCTTACATGTAAGTATATACGTGCACACACACAAACAAATATATACGGAGTGTGTTAATTTCTTGTGGAGATACTCCACAAAAACCCTGTCCAAAAATGTGTTTTCACTTTGTCTTTTAAGTGAAAAATGTGGGAAAATTGCTACCCTGAAAATAAACTTTCAAATTACATTTCAACTAAAATTTCAAAAACTAATTAATATAAAATAACAAAACTTTGCACATTGTATTATAAGTGTCAATACTAATATTCTAAATAATTTAGTTTGTCACGTTTTGTTATATCACTAATAACATTTTTTTTGCATCACTGCATGGTGACTTGCTTCGTTTAGCGGTTAGGACCACTTGTTCGACTATTGAGATTTACGTTCAATTATCAGTGGGGCTACTTTGATGTATGGTTTTGTAAAACTTGGTGAATATTCCCATGATTATGTGGGTTTTATTTTATTTTAATATAGCAGTTTCCTTGCCCACAGTGTGCAACTGCTTAACCTACTCTGCAAACTATTTGTACTCCACATGCATTACAAATATTAAATGATAAATCTATCGCAAACATACTGCAATACACCTATTAGTTTTGTTACACGTCTTTGAAGTAAGTCGTAATGCCTACATACGTTTCAGAGGTTACAATAAATGCATTAATTTTACATACGATTATCTCGAAAACTGCTAACTCTAGCAATTATTGACAAGATGACCTCTTTTTATGAATCTTCCACGCCTGTTTACTTTTTTGTAGTAAATAATGAATTACATGGAAGTGTCCCGAAGCTACAAGCAGAAAAAAGGGTCGTAGCCACTTGAGCAAATTATACAGAATAAAGTATAGTCATTTATAAGACACGGTACAAAGTTTCGTTATATAATATTAAGTAGTTTTGAAATTTAAATTAAAATGTAATTTGAAAGTTCATTTTCAGGGTATCATTACTCTCGCTATGTACACATTAATTGAAAACACATTGTCGATATATTTTTCGTAAATTATCGCCACGCTTAATTAAAACACGCCTTCCTGTTTATATGTATGTGTACTTGTATGTGAGCATTTATATACAAGTACCTGTGTGTAGTATGTATTTATATATACATTTGTACGTATATAGATATATGTATGTGTAGATTTATGTAAGTACGTATTTATATATGTAATGCAAGAAAGTAGACAATCTTGAGTTTTGAGGTATCATAAAAAGAACACCCGAATGACACACGACTCTGTGAAGTAGAAGTAGCGGTGGTGGGAAGCATTACAAAAGTGTTCAGTTCTTTAGAAGGCTACAATCGTGCTTTACGATGTGTTAATGGTGATTCCCTAACATGAGTCCGCAATGAATGATCCGCGGGCCACAGGCCTCGGAGGTCTTTCTCGCGTGGCCCAACGGCCGTTTTTAAATATAGCACGCATAAATAATTGAAAATGTTTGTGAACAAAAACAGTGTTTTACACTTCGTAATACCTCAGTAGTTCTTAGTGGCCCACAGACATGCTCAGATTGCGAATGTGGCCCACGCTGTCCTGCAGGTTGATAACTCCGGCCCTAATAGAGAATCTTACCGAACTTCTGAAAACTTAACACTCATATGAATATCTACTTAAAATTATGCATCATATAGAACAAAATACGTAGTATTACGTAAAGGAGGACCTTCAGTTGTTTTCTCTGTTCTTTGAATAAAGAGCATACAATTTATAAAATAAATTTCTTACTCACTGCCGAAAATGTCATGGAACAATATTTTTATGCATTCCCCTGCACGTGCAAACACATTGTAAAAACTCCCTGCTCTATAGCAACTGCAGGATCATACTCAAGGCATTTAGGCCACTCCGTAGAGTAAATATAGGGGCTGTTAACATGGGATGCCAAGTGTAGTTCGCTGTCTTTGAAAGTCAACTCGAGCAACTCCCAGCCGCTTCCAGAATGTCGACGGGACATTATCTAGCGGTTCAATGCTCGGTTGAGCACACATGTAACTCACGCCTGGGAGAAACGATGTTTCGCACAGCTGTACATTTCAGCTGAAACATTGCGACATAACCCACCACTGATTATAATGCTATTACTGAGCTAAGGAGCGACAAGTACTAACTCACTACACCTTTGCTTCGGCCCTAAAAATATTTATTATCTACTATACTTAACTCATAATATTGTACAGTATATAGGCGTATGTGTGAGTGTGTGAATTATTTGGAAGCAATCAAGATACAGGTACTTGATTAATGTGATATGCCCTACTCAAAAATATGAAACATTTATTGATTAATGAACAATTTCGTTTAGATTTATTTTCTGTTTTTTTTTTCAATGGAATAGACAATTGCTTGAAAACAAAAGAAAAAACCTTGAAGAGAGCCAGAAAGATCACAACTACACGTATAACTAGCGGGCAACACATAAAATAGTAAAGAGTGTCATACTGTTAAAAATCAGGTAACAACAACCCGCTGTTCTGCGGAATCGTGTTGAACGTTGGTAATATGTCTTGATGGAGTAGGTACGCAAAGTTTCCGTGTGGTTAACTTAGTTCGAATGAGGGTGCTTATATCAGCACTCCTGAACGGCCAAGAATCCACGGATGTGTCTGTGAGGTGAATGACTATATGGGAGGATCTGCTTGTAGTGGGACCAGAAAAGACACTTGGAAGACTAACCTGAAGATCTAGCCAAACGTCTCACGAATTCGACTCAACTTTCTCAAATGGATTGTCGATAAGAAACACTAATAATGTAATTAGCTGGCAGATTGCATATTGTATAGTCTTGCAACAACGAGGCATCAGAAAGGACTCTTCTTGTTGGGGTGGAGCCTTCGAAAGAACATCAGCATAGGAAATGACCAACCCTGTGATGACAATCGACGGTATGACTCAGAACCGTGGTCGTAAAGTCTTGATTCGGAGCACGCAATCACCCAGGAGGACACGTCGACTGTAACCTTCCTCTGAGAAGTACAATACGGTGACATAAATCAGTGGTAGACTTTTTTGAAATTGTGTTATGGATCGATGCGGCAGCAGGAGTTGAATAGGGAAGGGAGGGGGAGGTAGTAGTAGGACGGCGACGGACGGGATGCACGCAGTGTCTCGGGAGCCGCTGTACCGATGGGCTGCAGGTCGCCGCGCTGCCCCTGCAGGGCCGTGGGCAGGCGCCTGTCCCACCGACTGTGGCGTCGTGCCTGCCATCTGTTCAAGAGGCTCGCCACCCCCAGGTGGTCGCTGCGCCGTCCACGCTCCACCGCCTGACTTGCCATACCTACCTTCACCAAGCTGCACAGGAACATGGCTCCAGATATCTCACACTAACTGCGAGCACGTGTAAGGCATTGTGCAGGCTCTTCCGCGTCATTTGAGGACGTGCTAGTCAGTGCATTCATTTTAACGTCAATCCTTGCGGGGCTACTAAAAGAAATGTTGTCATTGTGGCGCGGCAAAACCATACTGTCTAAAGGGCTCTTCGAGAGTAATTTTTTTACTGAAGATCATTCAGGAGGGGCTGCGGTCGCTTTCCACCGATCAGGTTTAGATCTCCGGTGGATTCGGACCCGAAATTTCGCATAAGGTAAACGTGGCGGATGTTACCATTGGCCGACGACATTTCTCGGGGTACTTCCGTTTCGCCATCCTTTCTCATTCCGTCACTGCTTCACACTCATCTAACCTCACCTCATCAATTCCTCGGGCCGAAGGGCGACAGGCTTGTCTCGCTTGTCGAGAAGCCGGCCCACATTATGGCTTTGCCGGAAGGCGGGAAACTCATTGTGGTTTTCTTTGATTTAATATCATTCAGGCAGAGTTCATTTCTGTATCGCACAATTTAGAGTAAGTCAAAGCCAACGTCTGGATCCTACTTCATACTGCTAATCCCAAAAGCTAAATAAGACGGTAGCAATTGGTTACTGCAATAGCCTTACTGAGGTGAAGACATTTTGGACTCCAAATGTTTGGGTGGTCATATGCTATAAGTGAACCAGTGCCATTGGGTTGTGTGGGTTGCACGTGCTAGAGCCTATGTTAGAAACTGTTTTGAGTCTAGCCTCACCACTCTAAACGACTGCCCCAAGCCTTATTTACAGCCATAACAAAACAGAAATAAAAATTATAGGGTAATCGGGTGGTAAAAATAGTATACGTGGTATGAAGATGATTTACTTTGAACGTTACCTTCGACGACTGTGCCTTCAATGCGTGACGCCGAGTGTTAAATAAAAATAAATGCAATATTTAATTGTACAACAATTCGTAACGGTATAACTGCAGAATGTTAGCTGCCGTATACATTTTTCTCGGTAGTCGTACTTGTTTTTCGGATAGCCTGCTTTGAAAGGTTTATAAAGTTCGTTTTCCTGGTAATAAGTTATGTTAGCCAGTAGAAAAAGTTATATTTAGTTTGGTATTTGCGTAAGCATAATTCTGAATCAATCAACGCATCGATATTTCATCTGGCTGGACATCATAGTTTAACCGAAAACAAATTATACGCTTTTTTCACTCTTTTAGGAGCAGAATCTTGTAAAGTTTTAACATAACATGTTAAACACTTCTATTAGTATCCAATTGAGGCTAAAATCAGTACGGTAAACCACTGAACCAAAGACAAATTGACTATTCATTTGTAAACGCATTTCCCCTTTCTACAGTCCTGAAAGTTAGAATTTAAAAATAATCCTGGATTCTATATACGGACATTTACGTAATCATTTTCATGAAACGAAAAGCAGCTTCATATCTCGACGTGTTCGGTAGCTATCAAAGATTTATCTAAAACAGATTCCACGTTTTACACCCCCTAGGTGTCAAATTTATTATAATAACATTTAATCACTCATAAGGCTATTTTATGGGTGTCACAGTTAAGTAAAACCGTGGTGATAGTCCGTTGCACTCGAGATATACCGACAATTCAAAGAAAAAAAATATTTTCCTCTTTTCACCACATTAGTTAACGTACTGTACTATTGTGGATATACGCTATGGTAATGGCGTATATTCACAATAGTATAGTACGTTATTCTGTCCCATTGCAAGAAATATTCAAATATATTACCACTTCAGTTGTCGAATTCCGAAAAATTAAGAACTTTTTTTTAGTATTTGAGTAAGCACAATTCCTAAGCAATAATTGTGTCTCTCTTATCTAAAAATTCAGTGGGTTCGATATTAATTGATTATGAATCAAAATTAAATTTCACCTTTTTTTTTACCTCTTCGGAGTAGAATTTGGAAACATCCTGAAATAGCATTTTGGGTATCTTACTTAAGCAACATCCTGAAGCAATGATCACTTCGATACCTTAACTGATTCGATTTATATGTAATAATTATCGAAAACTTGTTTCACTCCTTTTTACACCCTAAGCACCGGTTTCAAAAATCGTGTAATATCTTATTAGACATTTGTATATAGTTATATCAAGTTGAAAATAAAATATCGATAGCAAATCAGGTTCGCTCAATGCATATGTTTAATATAAAAACATATTTTTCACCATTTCAGATCTTTAGAGGTCGATATCGAAGAATCCTAAAATTTATTTTCGGGTTTTTACGCAATCATAGTTTTGAACTGAAAAACAGTGTTATGTCTCAAAGAGTTTGCTAGGTACCGGTTACTAAGCGAAAACATATTTTACGTATTTTCTCCCCCTTAAAGGTAGAATTTAGAAAAATCCTGAAATCGTCTGGTATGTATTTTTTTGCTTGACATATTTAAGTGAAAATCATGACGACAGCCCGTCGGGTTCTAAATATCCCAACGATTAATCGAAAACACACTTAACCTCTTTTCACCCCCTTAGGGTTGGAATTTCGTAAAATCTTTTCAAATTGCTCGCCTACGAACTGAGTGGAACCCATACAACAATTTTCACGTTTCAAGGTCCACCGGTTTGGGCTTTGGCTTGATATGTCAGTAATTCTATCAGACAGTGAACTCAGATTGGCTACACGATGTAGCTCTTGTCCGGTTTACAACTCTTGCAAGTGTTTAAAAAAAAATCTCAACTTAATACAAGATTCGTACACATTCAACTATACTTCTATCGAAACAATGTTTCTAAAGCTTATCATACTATACTTGATTGAAACGTTTCTAATTTTATCATAACAAAGAATTGCACTAACGAACACATAATATAAAATAACTGCACTAAAAATACAGGATGTGCAGATCGCATTTAACACCGTCACAATACAAGAACGTAAAGCCGTACATAGAAGCAAATGTTTATAGTAAAATTCCTAAACATTTGTATTAAAAATATTACTAAAAATTTTTCGACATCTGGTTCCGAGCATTTAAGATATGTGTATTTTGTTCTTCTATGTCTTTTTACACCTTATGATCCAAACACGTTTAGTTTACATAAAAATATGCGTGTTTATATTTTCATTTTATTGGGCTTGCACTACGCGTAGCTCGGTAGCTATAAAGTAGTCTCTCATTACTTTCACTTATTATATCCCAGATTATATCGTGCAGGAACTTGCTTAGGTTCAGCAGTGGACAGTGCAGCCAAAACTGCCGTCGTGTGGGAGTTTCCCGTGGTGCTTCTGTCCTATCCCCTTCCCCGACTTCATCAAGACACTGCTCCACCACCATCTCATCTCAACTCGTCCAATCTTCACAATGGTCGAAACGACAGGCCTATCTCTCAACTAAAAAAAATCCAGGCTCCGACTGCCAGCATCCCCTTATCTATGTTGAGTCTGCCTGTAGGCATGCAATACAAGCTGATTTTAATTTTCACTTCAATATATTCGCTCTTTTGCTTTACATTCTTTCAAGTATGCGTCAACTCTTCCTTGTCATGCTTTTTCGGTTTGGCCGATGTGAAGCAGCTCAACCATAATTGAAATAAAAAAATTGGAAAACAGCACTACAAATTATAAAAATTAATATAATATAAATTTTAAAACAATTGACATAATGAGCGAACATTGAATCCAGATATTGATTTACATAAATGAGCTATTTGTCATGCCGAAATTTTGTATATTTACTTCCTGCTTAAGAAGTTCTGCTGAAGGATTTTGTCACATTGAAAAATATTTCTTCACATATCTGGAAAATGCCCCACCTGACTTCTAAAATCCTTCTAGCTTTATATATATATATATATATATATATATATATATATACCTTTGTTGACTAGCTTTATATATAAATATATAAACCTTTGTTGATAAGAGTTGCTGCTTAACAAGAAGTGAAGGAGCGTGCAGTTCACCTCATGCTAACCACTGGCCGTTTATGTGATATGTGCAGGTAGAGGAGGAAGCCGAGATGTCACACGACACGGCAACGTCACTTCGTAGCGAGCTTGCAGCTCTTCAGTACAAGAGGGACAGACTGCTGCAGGAGGTGAGTGACACAACTTTGCAGTAAAGGTAAGGTACGTGGACTTCACGTCTCGTAGACAGCGAGGTCGGCGAGACGGCGACACACAACTTGCTACAATGACGGGAGCTGGGAGAGGAGTCGGTCGCGGGCACGATCTGCAGAAATTTTAATCAACATGTTCTTATTTTTTATTTGTACCAGATATTTTTTATTATTATAAACACAAAATGTGACTAAATTTTTCTCTTTTAAAATATTAATCTCTCATAGTTTTTGCGTAAGGACTCGTCAAAGTCAAAATTTGCATGCTACGGTTTTAAGGACGACACTAAAACCAAATGGCATACCAAACTGGAAAAAATTCACAGTGGATAAAGATTACGCAGGATACAATTTTTCTTACATGAAAACAAAAAATAAAGATTTTGGGTATTTAAATAAAAATTCTGAAATTTAAAACAAAACTAAAAATTCAATAAAAAAAAAAGAATTGTTGTTTAATATGGGTGACCTTGTAGCCTACAATATGAGAACAAAATTTAGTCACATTTTGTTTCTAACATAGGGAAAAAGTATCTGGTACAAATATAGAACGTAAAACATGGCGATGTCAATTGCTGTAGACCGTGCATTCGCCTGGAGTGATTTCGGGAAAAACTGAAATATGTCCGGGTCCTCCAGAATGCAAGTCCAGCGTGTTACCGTTGAGCCACCTCGCCCGTAGCCGGGTGGTGTTCAAGCCCCTCAAACAATGAAACTGTAAATATAAATTTGTTTGCGAAAAGGGTAGCTGATTAAATGTGATCGACTCTAGGGTTCAGAATTTACAATTAAATGTGTAACAAACACTTTTTGTGAATAAAATAAACCGGGCACCTGGATCCAGTCACTCTCTGCTTCCCCAATCTTGAAATACATTTCATAAAATTTATCTAAAATATCTTACAATTTTAATTTCTGTTAGGAGTATGTTCAATATTAATAAAACGACTCAAATAACACTAGTTTGCGTCTTAAAACCCAAAAGTTTCCTGTTAAGGACCCCTGGTATTCTCTCCCCACACTGCTTTAATATTGAAAACAGTGAAGAAGACCCTCTGGTATACAGCATGTTGATGAAAGTATGTTACAAACATTGCGAGATCATTCCTGGTAAAAAAAAATTAGGAAAAGTAACATAACACAAATGTTTCATTGGTGCACGTTTTAAGAGTCAAATTCGCGTTTGAAAATTATGGGTTTGGTCACACCGTTTTTCTTCATAGAATTAGTTGCTATTGCATTTTATGGACAGTAAAAGCCACGGTTTGCTGCACAAATCCCCAATGAATAGAGAGGTAGCCTTGTCGCAACACCCTCAAGTGAAACGTGTTAGATAAAATAGAAAATAGAAAATGTGAATGCTGACAGGTAGGCAACGCGCGATACACAGCCAACCAATCGCGAAAGCCTGCAGTTTTTAATTTTTTTTTTAAATAAAAATCGACTCTTGTAGTAGTTTCCGAACAACACCGACAAACTTCTGCAGATGAATCCGTGTCACACAATAAGCAGAAAAAAGAATAAAAATATAAAGAACACGTCGTGTCTGAACTTAATACTATTAAAAAGAAGATAATCCTTTTAAATTCGGATTTTAAAACGAGATTTTCCCAAAATATGGAAAACTAAATGACTTGGAAAACTCTGAACATCGCCTTATGTTGTTGGGGTCTTCTAATCATTAGCAAATTCTGGAAGTACTTGCCACTTTTATTAAAATAACTTATGTAACAAAAATAATCCCCTTGTTGCAACAGTCAAGGACCTATCGATTTCGTCGGTGTAGCGTTTCAGAGCCTAGACTTAAGGCAATACTGCGTGCAAGTGTGTTTTGTTGTTATCAGCGCACAGCCGATAGTGGACATTCACAGTAAGTAACGTGTACCATACGTTTATCAGCTTGCCATAGCGTAGGTTGCATTCGCTTGTTGCACTGTGTCGATTTCTTGATTTTTTGAAGATCTCAATGAAAGTAACTATTGCACTCAGAGAATTGAAATTTAACTCCTCGACGTTTCCGATGTTTTAGCAAAACTTAATTTCAAAACTCAATTTTCACAGGTGAATTTCCCCCTTTCGAATTGCGCTACGCAAAAATTTTGTTGTGTAACTATACCTTATCTTTGAGAAGGAATCGTCTCCCAAAGTTTGTAACATAAGTTATATATATATATATATATATATATATATATATATATATATATATATAATATCAATAGATTAGCTGGAAGTTAATTAGTGAATTAGGTTTTATTTTAGTCTAACCCAGTTAATTTAATAAAACAGTTTGCTGTACACTGTATTTTTAAACCAACTTTAGTATGCATCAAAATGTATAATTTACTGTTGTCGCTAAAATATATCCATATATATACAAGGTCAATAATTTGATCTGAATATAACAGAAGTTATTTACTTTGAGATTATGTTTCTCTACCTGTGAACGTAAAAATTCGAAGATCTGTATAGTTAACAAATAATTAAAAAATACTTCAAACAGTCCTACATATAAAAGTGTTTAGTCTCTTACTAATAGTTTTTGTTATTTTCATTTCGAAAATCACGTAGATATAATGCATGTATAAAAAATCGTCTTGGACGTTTTAATGTAGTTTGTCGACACCGCACCCATAACTACGCCATATTTACACACATGTGTTAATGAATACTTGTCGGATGTGATGGAGGCTGAGAGGTGTGTATTGGTCGCAGCTTCAAGACACGAAGGGCCAGCTGCGCAGTCGCGAACAACGGTCCCTGGAGCTGCAAGTAGAGACGGAGCAGCTGAAGGAGCAGGCAGCCAGGCAGACAGCGATAATAGCGTCCCTCAGGAAGAGGATACAGGTGGGTACCACGTTCACACACGTGAACAGTGAGTAGTGCGTCTAGTGAGTTCTCATTGGCACTACTGCTCATTTCGCACAGGCTTTTGTAACCAAACATTTACCAATACAGCAACGTCTCTGCGGGAAGCACGAAACATTCTCTTACCTTCTCGCCAAGATTTTATTGTTATGTGCACATTATAACGCCTTTGAGAGAAATAAATATTAAACTCGTATTCTTAATTTATTATTCAAGAAGGAATAACGTTGCTGAAATTATACCAATTTACACAGAAAAATATTTTTTGTGATATCTACAAAATATTTTATTAGTACTGAGACTGCTAAATATTTTATGTGCTCACCGCAAAATCATTTTCCTGTCACCACTTACGTATTGTAGTCGACGAAAAATTTTTTCGTGTTTACTACAAAATAACTATGCTGTATAAATACTAAGGATTTTTTGAGTGTATTTGCCCTAATAAACTTGACATATTATTCACTCAAAATTAACGTTATTTAAAGTATAATAGAGCAGTATAGAATGAAAAATATTTTCCTGAACTCAGAACAAAGGGCGTGAAATGTGTATAACCTATTTTACACTTAATTATACTTTCCTCTCATAGCTTTTATTTAACATTTTTTTAAATCGTTACGCTATCGTTGTAGATACAAAATGTGTAAGCTACAAATTTATATTAATTTTAAGTTTAACATTTATTTTTTAGTTTTACGTTCCTAAATTGAAATCTTTGTTTTCTTACCGCTTCTTCTATAAATCACTTTCCACATCATCAGTTTGTTTTGTTTCAAATTCTGTTTCCTGTACTCAAAATCTGTGTTCTGTTAAAGCATTATGTATTAGTTACGAATCAGATCTTTTAGTTTGTTACACTCAGTGAGTCCCCATCAATCGAATCTTAGTCAAATTCTTCTTAAGAGCGCGTGGTACCTAAGTCAACGCTGAAAGATTAATCGGAACCTACAGTTTCTCAAAGTCTGCACAGGGAAAAAAAAAACAATGAAGGGGTAATCCTAGATTTTATATTCTGCCATATTTAAGAACAAATGTTTGGAAAATCTAACACATTTCTTGACCGTATTTCCTCCGCCAGAATTTAAGCTACATAAATTCGACGTCACACATTTGTTTGCCTGTAGTAATTCATTTTGACAAGACGTTTGCTCGTAAAGTTGACAAAAACTATTTTATATGTACCGGGTATGTCCTTTTACAGTTTACTGTATTTGCTACCAATTTTTAGTACATTTTGTAAAATTCGTAAAGCGTTACGCCGTATTAAGTTCTCCTAAACTCCTCTGTGCTAGGTTTGGTAAGGAATTTCACACGAATATACGAGTTCATCATACTTTACCAGCACTGACACTATTTCATTCTAGAATCTATATTTTAATAGGGCCAGAATTACTCATTTCCTTTTACCCAGTAAATGTGAAGTCTGGCGTTTCGTTAGTTGCTTCATTGAATACGTTTATGTGACTTAAACTGTTTCGTAAACTACAGTTTTCTTAGAAACTTAGTTGATGTTCATTGGAGGTCAACGGTGTTTTACCAGAGTCACATTCGATTTTATTCGTTACCGTCTTCCTATTTCTTTTGACAGAAATACACTATGCGATATGTCTTTCCATTCACCTACGAGTGACCTAATTCACATTATATGTCCCTGTATACATTTTGATATCAGTATATTTTATAGAATAATATTTATTTGAAACCACGCAGTCAGCCATAGACTGCGATCTTCAAGTTTATTGAATACAGCAAGATATTTACGTATTCTTTCGTTCAAAAATGTATCAATGTATTTAATTTTATGTAAATAAACTATGGGTGTATTTACCGTTTTTCCACTCTCAAAACACAATGTACCTTTAAGAATGGATAGACTTGGACCAACAGAAGTGATGGGGAAAAATATGTCTCTGCCTTAATCTCCCAGTCAGTCTGAGAATATATACGTATGCACTAGGAAATCGATTGCTTCAAATGCTTGCTGAACAATTTTGTCATATACCAATATTTGCTCCCACGAAAAATTTAGTTAGGCTGGTGCGTAAATAATTAAATATAGAATGCAAATTATGAGAGATTCTGTATGTCTTACAGAACACGTTATAAGCGTAAAAAATTGTAAAATCATTGTATTAAGTACACATCTAGTAAAATGCAATTGAGGCGCGTGACGTAAATATTTATGTGCATGGGTTCTCTGACTACATACATAAACCCGATGAACGAATAACTGGTCTTATTGTTCCAAAAAATGTCTGATTATTTGTTTACTTTCAGGAGCTAGAAGAAAAAGAACGTAATCTGACAGCTGGTCAGGGAAGAGCAGAAATGGCCGTGCAAACGTTACAGAGGGAAAATCAGTACAAAGAAGAAAAAGTGAAAAACTTAGAGAAAAGGGTAAGTGATTGTTGTACAATAAAATTGGAAACTACTGTAGAGCTCTGTATTAAATATAAGAGTAACAGTCGTCTAGTTACAGAAACAAAAAAAAAAAAATATTTTAAAAGTTTCACGAACAAACACTTCTTATGGATGTGTAACTGCAAATGCTGATTCCATTTTCAGCAGTTATATAATAGAGCGTGTTTAATTCTTTTATAATTTGAATACATACAGATGACATAACGTTACTTTCGTGGTTCTACTGTAAAATTGGCTACATATATTAAAGTACAATTACATTACAAATACGTTTTTAAACGATGTTAATAATTCACGTTCTTCGCACCGTACCTGAAATATTGTCCTACATTCTTTGACATTTTTGAGTGGTGGAAGCATACGGAAAGCATAAACCACTAACCCAAAGCGCATGAAAATATCTACACTAATATACAAAAATACATTCTAAATTGTTTTCTTACGTCAGTAATAGTCGTACAAGATGGGAAAATAGGGTAGTTTCTTTGTGCGTACTACACGGGGAAGAGTTCATTCTTGTTCGAACTATCTGGTTCATACGACTTCTAAAGATGGCAGCTGCAACTACAGCCTAAACGTTGAGAGAAAAAAACAACCTATGACGTACCTCAAACCCAGATGCCTAGAATCCTAAATATTGTTTATTTAATAGTAATGAATACTGAGCAATTTTGACATGTTCGGAACAAAATTCATGTCTTCATAATTCATTACGGAACATCAGAAAAATATTTCATGCTTGAGTTTTACGAGTAAATAGTTAAGATCGTATTCTCAATGCTTCTGTGGGCTCTTCCTACAGTATAAATGTCTCGTCGCGTTTCAAACACTCTCTGTTATCAGAAGGTGTACTGAGAGCGCTGTGTGTTTGCAGGTGCGCACCCTGGAACTGGAATGTCATTCGGAAGAGATGATGAAGGAGAATCAACGCAGGTCTATGGAGGATCTCGTGAGGAGATTGTCTACAGCCCTAGGAGCAGAATATGTGGAGACAATGGTTACTTCCCCAGAGGGGCTTGTTCACAAGGCGTCTGAACTGGTCCAGGTATGTGTGTCCTGTTGAGCTGTATACTTTCAATACAGCGGAGGTGCGCATAATCGTGAAAGTTACGAAACATTAATAGAAACCTTGCTCTCGCTATAGTCTGTACAGTCAATAAATACAGGCCAGTGTCAATACGACATGGATGAAAGTGTGAACGTTTTAATTGAATCGGGATTTTTTACCAGTAAGTATAAACTTTTATGAACGATGCCTGCCTCAGAGGCCTTGCGAGAGCAAGGATAGGGATTTCATATGAAATAATATTTTGTGGATTTAGTCACCTGCTGAACCTACATATACACCACCGCTGACTTTTATTCACCTTGGTAGCCCTACTTGTTATATAAGATCTCTTGGGCTGTTTTTTCAATATCCAGAAAACAATGGACAAATGAGAATTTTCGTGAACTTCCTCGACTTGGCTGTTGAATTACAATGCAGTGAAATATAAATCAGCATTTTCTGTAGATGATTAAAACTTGTGACCATTGATCGATTCCTGCTTTGGGCTATGTTACAAACTGAACTTTTTTGTGGACATAGGTTTTACGCCATTACAAGTGGATGTCGCTAAATTGCGGAAAAATCACAAAATATAACAGAAGTAAAAAAAATAAAAGCCACTAATAGCTGTTTCAACAAACATATGTCACACATGCAACTTCGTAAAGGAATAAAGTCGTATCGAGATAGACGACAAGAAGAAAAAAAGTATAGCAATAACAACACAAATTAACTCCGGACCGGAATATAGTCGTATTAAAAAGGCGACCCAAAATTAACAAAAAAATAACGATAAATAAAACTACATACATACACAAACATAAAGCGACAAAATAGACGAGGACAACGATGACAACACGTAAGACACTAATTGTAGAAACTGAGGAACTCCAGCAGACTGACAGAAGACAGTCACATCCATTCGCGTCTCTTGTCTTTTGTTGTAATTGTTGTCATCTTTTTTTGTCGCGATTTTCATGCATCTTTAATGATTATTGTTTATTTTTTTTGTCTTTCCTTCTTGATGCGACTTTATTTTTTTCGTGTCGTTTTTATGGATATGACTACAGGGTAATTATAAATTTCGTGAAACATTTCATAAAATCGATAGATCGAAATGGCTAAGAATAACGTAACAAGTTATATACTACGTGAAAGAAAAACTCAGAAAATCGTTTTTTTTTTTCGCTAGTTATTTATTTACTTATTTTATTTAGGTTACAAATTATACGATTGTAGCAACACGGCAAATGCCTTAAAGCTACAACCGAGACAGTTATTACAAGGACAAGGCTAAAATGGACAGGGCAGACAAAACATGAACAAGACATTAGACACTAAGTAATGTTCTATGAGTCCACCTTTCGTCACGCGGCACACATCTAATCGATAGTCCAACTCTGCTCATACCCGACCCAGCATATCAGGAGTGACGGTAAGAGTAGCTGCTACGATGCGGTGTCGCAAGTCTTCAATATTCTGTTGTAGAGGTGAAACATAAACACTATCCTTTATGAACCCCCACAAGAAAAAAATCTTTTCCTGAGATATGAAAATTAGATTCGCCACTGAAGATTAATTTGCTTGCAAAGTCGTTGTCTTCAAGATGGTTCTGCATGTCAATGCAGAACTGCAGTCGGAGCGATTTTTCATCGTGGCTGATGGCTTGCAGGAGCTGAAATTTGTCCGGCTCCACTCTTAATTGCTCACGAAGAATTTTCCACACTGTTGGCCGAGGGATGTTCAATTCTTCACTTGCCCGATAAGTTGACTTCTTGGGACTCCGCACCATCACGTCATTTACACGATCCACTGTCTGTTGTGGCACGCCTGGCCGACCTGAACCCTTTTAGTGTCGCACGAACAACCGTCCTCCTCAAATTTATTGTACCACTTCATTATGCTGTTGTAAACTGGTGGTGTCTTGTTAAACTGGCCACGGAAAGCTCTTTGAACACTCACTGCCGATTCACTACGGGCGTATTTAAGCACTCAAAAGGCATTCTCTGCCTGGTTCGCCGCCATTTTCAGCAACTACAGACACTAGCACCCCTGTCGGTTGTTTTTGAAAATATCTTTTTGGCGTAACATTAAAAAAAAAAAAAAAAAAAACTTTGAGAGTTTCTCTTTGATGCAGTATATAATTTGTTACGTTACTGTTAGCCATTTCCCTGTGCCGATTTTATGAAATGTTTCACCGACTTTTTAATTACCTGTATATTCCTTGCCGGAAAAGTTTGTTGACAACAGCGAGTAATGGCTTTTCTTTACTTGCTTTTTGTTCTATTGTGGGGGTATTTCTGCTACTCGGCAACATTCACTCGCAATGGCGTATTCAACAAAAAGAAACGGATCAGTTTTAGAACTAAACCGTCAACCCTAGTCACAACAGGGCGATGCAAACACTGCCCGTCAGTTCAGAGCATTGAGCGTAGGCGCGTTGGTGTACTAGGTGCGCGCTTCTGTGTCGCCCTTATCGTTACATCACGTTAAATATGTAAGGAAAAGACCCCTCAAAATACGTAGTGTTATTTATAGGATCATAATTTTCTTTACTTCATAAAAAATTGCAACACTTAAAATGTTTTAATATAGAATACATTTAATTTTTACGACAACGACGAAATAAAATCATTCAAAACTGCCCGTATTTATTACAAAAATCTGTATCTAGAAAAATTTTTGTAGTGACTGAAAAACATGGAAGACGGTTTATTTTAAGAAAGCATACGAACGGTAATACTTGTTCAGAGTCGTAGTTTTTAGAACAGAGAATTTGGCGTGTAAGTTTTTATTGGGTGACGTTGTTTATTAACAGTGTCGAAGATAACGAGATGTTCCATATGTGCAGGAGACAAGCCGACTGCGCATGAAATCAGGAAATGTGATAGAGACACTATCGTCTGTGGAGGTAGAACTAAAGGAATGTAAAGATGCTCTGGATAGAGCTCTCTCCGAGAGAGATTCTTTGCAGAGACAGGCAGCGTCACACCTTCTTGAAATAGACCGAATACGACAGGTAATTACTCTTGAATAAAGAGCAGCTACGTAACAAATGTTTATGGATATTCAAAATATTTTCTCTTCTGAAATTTCAAAGTCAACAAAAAATAAGTTATTCGAAATCATTTAACAAAAAAAATTGCAGATCTCTGTATTATGTCAGTTAAAAATCTTTCGCAAGCATTTTTACTGGTGTCCAAATTTAAAAATATGTTTATGAACTGAAAGTTGTACGCATAATGCATTACATTTGTGGGAATGGCTAAGCTTTTGAATATTGGTGTATCTTTTATTTATAATTTTAACTTCTCATTTGTGAAGTATTTGTTCATGAAAAATTATGTTTAGCCATTTAAAGAAAATTTAGAGTAGTTTTGATTAACAACTATGACTTTTGAAATAACGACTCACAATAAAAAAACATGGCCATTCACACTATTTAAATCATCATATAATTTAAATATATTTATGTTCAATCTTGCTATGGGTAAAATAATGCCGCTGACAGTGAATTGCGTTAATTATTTTAGGAGAAAGAAAACCTTGAGATGCAACAGAGAGTGACAGAAAGAGAGCTCCATGAGCTAAGAGAAAAACTTTCTCTATCAAACAGGAGTCTTTCATCAGCCACAAACAGCGTGGCCGTTCAAGAAGCCACTATATGCCAATTACGAGGTAATATTTTTAGATAAATCGGGAAAACAACATCTAATGAATAATGACGGTATGCTTGAGTTGTATACCGTCGTTTGTATAACTCATAGGTGTTAATATTTTAATTATTGTTGTTTGCAGTCCAGCAACGAAGTTATTATAAAGATTCAGGTATTTAAATTTAGACGAAATAACTGTTTCTTATTTTTCAATCATTATATTAGTGTACTATAAACCATGATGTATGAAACGTCCATATTTGTCTGGCAGTATCTCCTCCGTGCTTTATTATTCGAATATATTTTTCCATTTTCATGCATTAAATGGGTTAAGTTTTATTTGCGGCTTCAACTATGATGGATTTTTTTAGTGAATGACATGACATTTCCTATGGCATAACAACAATTTTGATGCTTACATATACGCAATATAGTCAAATTTCCATCAAGTGATTTGATGATGTCAACTTGTACTAACTACGAGCAGTGTATGTCGCATTGATAAGTTTAAGTAAGAAATTAAAATAATAGGCATGTCTGAACTTTGATTAACTGAAACAAGATAAAGGTTTAAAAAGTATGGGAACCTACATTTTAAAATTAAAACAAAATACTTCCGTATATAGGTTATACTAGTGCATCAGCGTGGGTAACATTGCAACACCAACATTTTCGTTTGTAGGATATTTGGTGAGGTTAAACTAGATTGTGGCTAAGTATTTTAAAATAATAATTTGGTATTCTCAGACAATGACCACTAACCGTTTACCAATCATCAAAGTATGTCCAGTTTACGACTCAAATAATTTTAGTAGTAGCCTATGTTTTGTATGTTTGGTTATAACTTATTAGAGAGTTTCGAATTATTCATCGATTTTGGTATGGTTTATTGTTTACTAGTTGGTGTAAAGGACCTAAAGAAATGTACTCTTAAGGAAACAAATGCCATTTAATAAACAGTAAAAAAGATAAAACATCCATTAATATTGAAAATATTTTTATTTATTACGAGTAAATAACAAAATAAAAGTTGTTGATCGCATCCAAGCTTTCACAAGTGTTTATTCCTTCAGTCTTCTTCTTACAAGTTCATATGAAAAAATTAACAAGTTCAATACAATAAAGTGGTAAAACACTTATACTGGCAAAAGAGCAGTGCTTTGCTATGTTCTTGAAATTCTTATACAAAGTTTACGACATGTAATTTGATTGCATTCGATTACGGTGGTTCTCAGAGATATTACTTGAGAGAGAGGGAAAGAGCGAGAGAGAGTGTGTGTGTTTGTGTGTGTCAGTTATTGGACGACTGAATAATAGCTAAACACACAAAGTCTGAACTCACGTAATTGTAGGATAATACTAAATGAGTTTAGCTTGACTTCCCTCGCCAGATAAAGCCCTGTATTCATCAGAGAGTGGCATTATTTCAAGAGTTTGGTGTATATCTTGACGGAGTAAAAATAACTTATACATAGATCGTTAGCAATGAACCTAAATGATTACAGCATAACGAAAATACACTACATTACAATGTAAAAAGCACACCAAACTATGCAACAACTATATAACCGTCTAACCAGTGGTGAAGGATTTTGAACAAGGACAGAAATGACTAAACTTTCATTCTTTTTGTGGCGGAAGACCGCGTTAACCACTTCGTATGCACCCAATACTGCGAAGACAGTGCCAATCAATCAGGTTGTCATGCAGACAGCTGTTTACAAAAATTTTATTATTTAAAAAGGATTATGTCAAATGTATGACAATTTTATATTAAACGTGATTTTGGAAATTCATAAAAATCGGAGTGACACCATTGTAAGGGAACTATCCCTTTTGATAAAAGTCTTGTAACGAATTCAGTTTGAAACTATAATGTGACTGGATAGTCTATCATAGATACTTTGCCAAAAAATTTCATGAAAATTAATTGAAAAATTTAAAAATTGTACTTTGCTAGTACGGTAGCAAAGTAGTGTGTGAGTGCACTGTAAAACGTTTATAAGATTTTCAAGTTATTTCTTTGTAGTTTTACATACTTTTGTAAATGTAAAAAAAATTTCCTTGTAATATTATTTCCTTCAAAAGCAGCAAGGATTTTCTTTGCGAAAAAGAAAACTTAGGGAAAAATTATAGTCTACCAAAATAATATGTTTGTCGGAAATTTTTTACTTCTATACAAATCACTTCCCCTGGTACGTTTAGGATTAAAGTGAATAATCATTTTAATTGAGTGCTTCAAAATCAAGAATGTTACGTGTTGAACTACACATTGAATACACTGAACACAAATATAAAAAGAGCGTATACAAATAAGTCAAAGCGGTTTAGGAGTGACTTGCGCGAGGTATAATTGCAAGGATGCGGGTTCAGATCATGGTGAGTTCACAAAATATTTTTCTCGAGATAATTAGGCTACACTAAAAATAATAAATAAGTTCAGTGCTTATTCGAATAATTGTTACTTCAACAAATGTAATTCCCCCCTGAAAATTACCTACAACAGGAGCTAAAATTGGTGGAACTCCTGGACGATTAAATCAAGCCAGATTAATATTAAACCGAAATGGATTGATCTTTGGGCAATGTTCAGAAATATGTGGTGCCTAATAACCGCAGATTCATAGCTATTGTTGTAGAAAGAGTTCCTATCAATATTTTAATCAAATGAATATTAAAATCATCAACAGATTATTCTTATTCAGAATAACCCATTTTAATTAAGTTCTATTATGGCAGAATAGTGCAAAATATTTAAGCTCTATGTATAGAGATAAAACGTTTCCATGATAAGAATAAGCACAAATGTGCAGAAAACTTTGTGTCTAAAATTAATATTTACGATGAAATAGCCTTTTCAAGTTTGAATTTAGAAACGATATTTTAATAAAATATGTGAAAATAAATAACTTGGAAGGGCAATACTCTGAACATGGTTTTAAGTTGTAAGGGTCTTCTAATCAATAGCAAATTCTGGTAAAGACCTTCCATTCTTGTGAAAATAACAGGGGTGGTCACCCTCTACTTACGTACAAGTTTTGTAGCATCAGGAAATACGAACATTTGATGACGGTTTATTGAGCTGTGTAACTTATGTAACAAAAATGATCCTCTTGTTCCAACTGTCTAGGACCTATCTTTCTCGTTAAAAACGCGGTAAAGTATTAGGTGTACCTTTACAGAGCCTAGAACGTAGGAAATACCGCGTACGTGTGTGTTCCGGTGTTCTCGGCGCACAGGCGACGGTGGACATTCGCTGTAAACATTTGTTACATCAGCTCACCCCGCCGAGCCCTTAGGTGCGTTTTCAACATACATACACACATATATATAAACTTATCAGTAAATTTGATGGTATACTTATCCATTCTTTTCCCTTCCTTACTAAGTTTGGGTCTATACCGTCTTTTCAGTATTTTTTTTCTAACTCTACTCTAATTCATGTTTAGCTACAAGTTACTAAAGATGTAAAAATTGTAAATGTCATCAAACAACGAAGCGTTTCTCACATTTGCGTCCTCGCAGACCCATAATTGCTAAGTTTCTGGTTTGGAATCATTCCCAAGTCGTAATAGACACATTTGTAACAGCCTTCAAATTCCTATAAATATAAGGTAACTGTTTACATTTGAAATGTTAAAAATTAACTGCCTATTTCAAAATAGCTTCTAAATTTTATAGCGTAATTTAAAAAATTAGAGGTGCATAACTGAACTAATTTTGACTTTGTTGAAAATAACTAAGTAAATTTTCTACTTAATTTCTCTTACATTGTAATCCTCTTAAGCTACGAGTACAATAGTCTTCCCAGACACATCCTGTGGTGCTTTGCCTTATAATAACGCCTTTTCAGCTATGAAAGACAGCAATACATAAATGTGAAGGTTAAAAATATTGTTGTTAAGCATAATACGACGTAAGTAACAAAATTACTACTCAGTAATTCATGTAGTACGATCATAATCAAGGTTAAGAAAATTATTATATTACAAATATGGGAATACTGTTCTACCAATAACATATATACTACATTATCTGTTCTTTACTGTAACTTGCATTAAATAATAAGATAAATAACCTACCGGAACTATGCAGCCGTAAGCTGGCGATTATTTAGGAGACAAATTACTGAGGTTATTTTACAAAGGGTGATTTTGTTTCGGTGTGAATATAGTAACACACTCTGCATACGAGTGTATACATGCTTATGTACAATAACACCTAAATGCAGTGTACAAAAAAAACACGAAAATTTTTAATATTTGACGTTTCTTAATTTTAAATTTTTCATGCAACAAAATAGGATATATCTTAAGTCACTGCACTCAGTATTTGGATTTTTAACTTTGTAAATACTTCTTAAAGCAGGCAAAGAGGAAAACAACTTATTTTTTTGCCATTTTTCTCCGAGTTTTGGAGAAGCATGTCATTATAACAGGTTATTCTAAAATTCTTGGAAGGGAGACCAACCAAATAACGTTATTTCACGCAGTGATCTATCGTAGTTAGTGTAAAAGACGAAGGATGCAACAAAAACAAGATGAATACATTTACATTTAACAGTTAAAGCTAAGCTGATGTATTGAATACTTATAAAATATTGAGTAGTAGGCCTAGTTTTAACCAAGCTTGTAGGACGCTGTATTGTTCAAATACAACGAAAACACAATTAAATTTTTGAACCAAATATTAATTTACCTATTAAATTATTTATAGAGTTCAAATGCAGAGGCGAGATATTCCAGTGAGAAGTTGTTGTTAGCTGTGAAGTGAGCACTTTGGAAGATCGCCTTTTATCTAGATATAATTATTAATAAATTACGCCTTATTGTGGCCTTAAATGTGAACTTTTGAGTACGATACAATATATTCACTTTGAATATTAATTACGGCGCTATTTTTATGTAAAAAATCAGAAAGTGCAAACTGGAAAGAAGTAAAATAGCAACTAGTGCTTCAAAAGTGTTCACTTGATTGCGAACTACCTATAGATGATTTATGAGTGTGTCCACCAACGAAACTAAAATTTGTCTTCGCATATGTTTTTCCAGAGGATTTAAATATGAAAGATGAAAAACTGCAGAAAGTTCAAAATGAGTTGCGCCATCTTCTGGAATCATTAGCCATTCAGCTGAGTTCACCGGCAAGGTTCGTGGACTCCAACGATACGAGCATCAAAGAAAGAATAAGGGAAGTGCTCCAAGACAACAAGGATAAAACCACTGTAAATAATACATTATTTGTGTTTTTATTGGAGTGCAAAATTATGAAACCGTTAAGTGAACAGCCGCATTCTAAATGTTTGCAAGACTCAGGGTGTAATGTGTGTAACGTGTATAAAAATTAATGTTTTTGGAAGAGGGTACCCGAAGGCCAGGCTAATGTCATTCTCCGGGGCACGAAGATGTCTACGGGTGGGGGAAACGGGAGATCCCCGAGAAAACCCACCGTCCAACGGTATGATCGGCACGCTTCCAATATGCGATAGTCCCGGGATTGACCCCGTCGGGAATCGAACCCGGATCGACTGTTGGGAGTCGAGTGAACTTATTTTTAAAAATGTTTTTTTAAGTGTCTTATTAACGTTTTTCGAGGTATCTCTTTACTCGTAAAATCTTGTTAGACTTTGAAATTTTTAATTTTTACTGAGCATTACGTCTCGTCGACAGTGAGATCATTATATTATTTTTAAAAATGTTTTTTTAAGTGTCGTATTAACGTTTTTCGAGGTATCTCTTTACTCGTAAAATCTTGTTAGACTTTGAAATTTTTAATTTTTACTGAGCATTACGTCTCGTCGACAGTGAGATCATTATAGACTGTTAGACGGTAGACCTGAGAAGAATCGTTAATGGCCGACGTTAACGAACAATCCTAGCCATCACCTGGAGCGATTTCGGGAAACCATATGAATCCAAAACAAGAATGGACGGATCATGAAATCTAAATTGTTAGGTTTCACTAAATTTGTTTAGAAAAAATAAATTTAGTGTCATGAATTTAATTATTTATGTGAAAGTGCGGAACTACAAAAAAAAAAATTAAAAATCGACAAAGAGTTCAAATCGAGACTGATATCATTTTGGAAAAACTACATTTTCGATTGTGATATTTCCGTTAAAAACAAATTTTGCATGATTACCGCAACTGTCATTTGTTACATGACGTTTTAAAGAGAGTAATGTAATAAAATACTATTTTCATTGCATTTCAAAACGTAGTAAAAATCGATGCAAAAGAAAAAAGATTGAGTTCACAATATTTTTGTAGTAAATTGCCCTTCTGTGTTCCTTCACTGTAAGAAATTGTTTTTGTTAAGCTTTTGGTAACTAATTAACTTTTTACATAAACAAAATTTATTAGGAGACTCTCGATTAGTGAGTTAGGACATTTCGCATTATCATTGATAACTAGCAGCTAACTGCTTTTCAAGAATATGAGAAAATGTGCTGCTTGCAGTGAACGAGAAAGCCTATATTGATCTGATGCTAACGGAGTAGTTACCGCGTAGTGGCCACGACAGAGTTGCCAAATATTCTCAGAAAATATTTCTAAGTCCTGTTGCAAATGTCGTTAGAAATTCACCAGATATTAACTTCATATTATTGTATATCACATTATGTAAACATATACATGTGAAAGTAACCTTTATAGGTCAGTCGTGGTAAATATTGTATATTGTATTTATTATTTATAAAAAATGTTATTATAGCATGATGTTAGTAGTCAACAGTCTAAACAGGAGGATAGTTCCATGACTGAAGAGAAAAAGGAGATGAGATTAGTGGGGACATACAGCGCAATTATTGTTGAAACAGTTTAAAAATTAAAGTGTATCTATAATGATACTAAGTTTATGACCCACTGACAATAACGCAATTATTTACTATAATCAAGGCAGACATTGCGTTTGCGCTGATCAACGAATCATGGCACATGTTACAGCAGTGTTCTTTGGGAGTAACAATTACCGGTCTAGTCTATCATTACTGCTTGTTAGCGAGTTGATCATTTCAGAAGTCATGTTCATAAAAACTAAAATAGAACATTTGTCAGTTTTTCACGAGATCCCCACATCTTACAGCAGATGTCTATAGAAAACACGAACTTTTAAACTTGTCGAAATGATACAACTCGGTCACCAGAGTGTTCCTGTAATCACCGGCTGTGTTGACAAGTAGTCACCTGTGTTCCACAGCAAGTGGAGCAGCTGAGGGAGAAGGTGATGGTGCTGTCACAACAGCTGAGCAGACAGAACGAGGCGACGGACCATGCAGGCTCTCAGGCCCGCAAGCTGCAGGACGAGAAGGTCGTGCTCGAGTCTCGCCTGCACAAGGTCGAGTCTGAGCTCGCCTCTGTCGAGGTGGCCAGGGACTCTCTCCGCAGGGACAAGAACACGGTGAGCACATCCACTCATCACTACTGACCCCGCGTGTTGGTGGAAATATGTTTGCAACAACTCTATTACGTACACATACGCAGCTCTGCTTCATAGTTAGTACGTACATGATTTTAACTCTCACGCGGCTTGGTGTTCTGCTCGCAAATTACAGACTTGTGGTGTAGATGTTTCAATAAAATAATTTAAAAAATGCAACTTAAGCTTTGTCCGAAACCCCAATTTAAGTACCTAAATAGGTCACGTGAACAGTATAAGGTACCTAAATATTGGGGATTTAGAATTGAAATTATTGAGATGAAGAAATGTACTAAATTCCCAAATTGCTCCATTAATTAGTCTGCAGTTTTACTTACGTATTATTTTTTGCGTCTTAACTGAAAAACGTTTAACTTACATGTATTTAAAAACAGTATAAATAAAAACATACACAGTACTGTTATTTTGTAACTGAGTAATATTTTTATTTTAAAATGAAATTCGCATTTTGTAAATAAGTAACCATAAAATCGAATAATAATTTTAATATAGAATTTATATTGTAGGGAGTGAAAACATAGTTAAATTATGTATTTATAGCCTAATTAAGAATTTACGATTATTTATTCAGTGGAGATAAAGGTCTTTGCGGAGAAACATAAAAAAATATATCATCGAAATGCCAACAAATGTTAAGTTTCCAACTTTGACGCATGAAGAGCTCTTTTGTAACATCTGAATCTATCCACCCTAAATTTCTAAACCCTAAAAACGTAAGAAGTTATTTCGGACACAGCTTATATAATTAAATGAATGCAATAACCGTCTTATTTTGCATTAGCCTAATTATCCACAGAACATCTGAACGTAAATACGTTTTGACTTTTATTTTTACATTTCCTAAATAAACAGAAAATTTGCAGAAAAAATTTCAATATCTGTTGTATTCTCTAATAAAAAATTCGCAATTCAATTAAATGAAATGAATACAAACATTTCTTGCGGAAATCAGTTGCTTTGTGAGGGGGATATGTTGGTTCAACGAGGCAGAAGTCGAAGCGATACGGGCGACACAAGACGATTCAAGGCAAGCCGTATCGTCTCCATGAGCAAACAGATGAACTAGCGTGCAGTGGTTAAATTGTGATTGCAGAACTTTGCGAATTTAAACGATGACAGTATTAGTTTTTTGGAAGCAACTGTGCAGCATATCTCACCAGAGTATTGCATACATTAAATGCATTTGCTTGGATCCAGTTGTTCAAAAGATCAATGTTTTTGGCTCTGTTAGTGGACACAAGTATTATGTTTTAGATGTGCGTTATATCTTGAAAGTAGTATTGCTTCCTCGTTTGGAGATATGGAGTAGAAGAGAGTTCTATCCAACACTAATAGTGAGGTCTTGAACGCTGCTGAGGTTGATGGGAGATGGTAATTGAGTAGTGGAGGAATGTAAACGCGGTAGAAACCTGAATACACTGAGAAAACCCGTTGAACGACGACAGTGCCCGCCACGTTTTCCCTTGTGTAAGTCGACTGTTAAAGAGCCAAGAACGACCAGGTTTTACGTAAACGCCACCTCCGCTCCGCCTCGCCTTATCTCAATTGTTGGATTTTTCAGCAAGAGAGGAATAGGCCAACAAAAACGTTACTTCAAAATACTAGTTTATTTTCAGTGTTACTCTATACAGGTGCTCCAGGAACAAACGCACAATAAGCTTGCCACGCGAAACTTGGGCTAAAATGGAGATGAAAATGTTAGCGGCAAAATGTTGTACGATGACAATTTATATGCCCAATGTGGCAACCTAGAACTGTCGTTAGTTCCTCTTGCGCTACACAGATATCTTTGTTCTGTTTTGGCCTGCATATTGTGCATGCAGGTTAAAATCCCCAGCAGTCTAAACATGATTCTACGTTCACTCGACGTAACACACATAAAATAATACCTGTTCATAAAGCGAAAGAAGGGAATTTCTGAATGCAGTGTTGCCACACAGTGCACGTAAAATGTTGTCATAGAACATTTTTACACTTACATTTTCGTCTCCAATTTAGCCCAGGTTTGGCGGGGTGCGCTTATTTCTGGACATCTGTATAATAGCCTGCCCTGAATGATTTTTCGTGTTCAAATAAACTGAGATCTTTGTTACTTTTCCACTTTGAGCTTAACTGTTACTTGTGTAGTCATCATGAAATCCTGACGATATCACAGTTGTGCTTGGCTACATACTACACGCTATGCCATTAGACTGGGCGATCTTAACGTCATTTTACCATCATGGCAGGTGTGTCCTTAAGCGTGTGCATGTAAACAGAATATTTAGCGAAGTTCGTGTTTGCTTTTAGTAGGGAGCCGTCAAGTGGAAGTACTTTGACTGCAGTGGTAACTTTGACACAATCAAAACATGTATTTTTGTGCAACTTGTTGGAGGAATAACAGTCTTCATCTGGATGGATATAATTAAATGGTTTAAATAATTATCTATAATTATTTACTTCCTCGCTTAATGGACCTAATACGAGTACTTAAGTCGGTCAGAGCTGCCCTTGCTGTCAAAGTATACCCGCTTGACGGAATGGTTGTCTTCTCCAATACTATATGGTTACAGTGAACAAATACATGTCTTCAACTCTCAGTTCACGTCCTCGTGTGATGCCTTCGTGGTATCAGAAACAATTACATATTACGGGCTGTATTTTTATTTAATCCGACCAAAAGATTTTATAGTGTTGCTGAAACGTTGAAGCGACGAGGAAATTTATGGACGAGTTAAATATACTTTTAACTCCGTTTGGTTTGAAGTTGAACGTGCCAAATTTTTCGCGTAAACTCTTTTGTAAAGAAAGGTTTTGGGATATTAGGCAGCTGAAAATTTCGTTACTGTTAGCGGGGATGACGTTGGACACGTGGGGTGAATTTGGAACACCTTTATACTACTTTTTATTTTCCATAATTGTCAGCTGTGACTGTTTCAAGTGGACATTTATTATTCGGAATTTATCGTAAGTAAATTTCTCTATTCAGGACTATCATAAATGCGAAACATAATTTTTTTAATGTCCCAAAAGTCACCCCCGCTTATGGTACTTATTTCGAATTTCTTTCTGAACTCTGCATTTTAGTTGCAAGTATGAAAAATATCTTCGGTAATTATTTATGTATTATAATTATCAAAGCGAACATATGAACTAGTTATCTGGAAAAATTTTGCCATGAGAAGAAACGTCTTTCCTGTACAGATGTTATCAATATAATAAAGAATATGTTATTTTTGTAACTTCTTGACACGCAAGTTACATAAAGATCATGCTGAGAAATATAGAGTTTCCATAATATTTTTGACACATTGAAGTCACTAAAACGAGTATTCGTTGCCGTTGCACGTGTACCATTTTGAGTTCACAATAAATGTGCACGGAACGGAAAAATTAATCTTATACCGTGTCTTTGGAAGACAATGAATAAATCTTTAACACTCGGCGTCACAATTTCGTTCCATTATAATTAACATTTGATTTTAATTTTATTGACAATTGACATAAATTCAGACACAATCCCAAACATATTTGTTTCCCGGCGTTCTCATCTGCATAGTGTGTGTTACTTTTTTTTATAGACTACATTCGACCTGTTGCATGTCGGTTTTTCCGCAGGATATTCTACAAATGACAATGATGAGCAATACGGAGTATCGTTGTGGAATGTACGCTGTTACAGTTCATGAGTTTCCTGGAGAGACTGGCTCGAGTTCTGAATGTGGAGGAGATGTCCAAGGAAGTAGGAGTTGACCTGCACACTGAAACTCTGCTGCTAAGAGCGGAACAATTGGCACGGCTGGAGAGTGACAAGTTACTCGACAAGGTGATTAGTGATACACGAGCTCCTTTGTTCATACTCTAGGCATACACTTCAGTCATTATTTTCCCGTATTGAAGTATTCGTATTAACTGTGCTATTTCAGTAAACAAATTAGGCCCATAGTAAATGGAACACTGTATGAATTTTATGAGTAATTATTATCCAACAAAACTGGTCCATCAAATATTGTACGTCAATGTGGAAGATATTTCATATAAAAATGTGTGCGTTGGTAGCTAGAATTTTTCCAGTGCAATCATCGCAGTACGAATAAAGAAAATATATCTTAATTTCATTTTTTTTTAATGTCAAAAAATTAAACGTTTAATGTAGTACAAATCAAACACGTTTCAATTTCATATAAAATTTAAAGAAAAGAAAAAATACATGATTAAAAATAAAAGGAAGTAGAACATTGGATATAAGGTCAAGGAGCAAAGTTCTAAAAAATGGGAGATACTGTATTGTAAAATAAACAGAAGTTGAGGCGAAGTCGCTGTAGTGCCACTTAATATTTTAGACCATATTACTTTTGGTTAAATATATTTTAGGTCAAGTGACGAGCGATGACGATTGCGTCAGCAGGTGCGCAACTTACCGCGTCATTCCAATATGAGCCGTTGACTACTATTGAGTAGGAAATGGATTTTTGCCTTCAAGATTGTATGTCCCGTGATTTGCATATTCTGATGGTATTTAAACTTTTACAAACTATTTTATTCAACGTTGCCCTCGGGTCGTTAGTTTTCGTACACCCTTGTCGTTCTGTTACTGGTCGTTGATACGCTTCTTGTCGCTCCGTGCGTACCTTCATGAAGAACAAATTTTTGAACTCTATAGGTCTCGTTTCTTGTATAGATGCTGCTGATGTTAGAGCAGCCTATTGTTTCCTTCTTGAAAGCTGTTTGTCCGTTCTCATCTATTTTCGCTGGGCCAACTGACACGCTATATCTTGTGTGTTGCCTAGGTGGTCCCGGGTTAAAGTGTATTATGGAGGGATGACAAACATGTTTTCTGACGGTTTCGTGAAATAAAATTTTGTCCTCTGCTAAGTCGAACTTAAAAATCTTATGTCATGAGAATATTTTTAATTGGATTTCATGTCTCTTTTCTTGTTATGACGTTTTAAAATAAAGCAGTTTTTTCTTTCGGCAGGTTTTTATGTATTAAGTGTGTATTTTGAAAGTAAATACCCTTACAGTGTGTTACTTTGATTCGTCAAAATCACACCACCCTAAAATTTACCGTAAATATTGAATCAGCATCAGGCTGCCAATTGGTATGAATTTCACACACAACGAAATGCCTCGAAGTTTTTCCTCATGCAGGAATTTTCAGAATACCCGTTTTGAATTATATATATATATATATATATATATAAAAAAAAACATTCTCTAGACCAACTGTACAAAGTGTAGTTAGATTATTTCTCCATGAATCTCGATGTGTAATTCTTGATACTGTACATCAGCCTCTCATTAGCGTAAGTGTAGTGGCACTATATGTTATCTGCACGGTCGTAGGACCAGAGTAGTTGAAGTGCACGAAGTAAGTGTTGTGTCATTGTGTTTTGTTGGTGTTGTCACAGTACTTGTACCTACCGCCCTACGTGGATTACTACTGGTGGAGGTACGGCACATACCCACGATTGAGACGAGAGAGATCCTTCCACGAATTTCCTTTGAAAGAAGTAAGGGCTACACACTGTCAGTCAGTGCAGACCCTACTATCACAGCTCAATTACACCAACATCACCGCTGCATACTCTTCTAACTAGACATTTTAATTTACTGACTTAAGAAAATTCCTTTTATTACTAGCACTTCCCTGAATGCCCTAATTAGTGCAAGTCCATAAACTACAGCTGCAAAATAATTTAATAAACATTTTATAGCATTTGTAAGCACAAATATCGACACGTACCTGCGTCACATTTAACATGTTATTTTACCCAAATAATTTCCGTTAGATTATTTATACGAAATATTTTAATAGCTTTATTTAAACCTATGAAGATTCTTATGACTTCACTTTGGATAAAATAATGCCTTATCAAATACGACTATTGTAACTTAAGTACAAACGTCAATAAAACGCTATTAAAATTTTTTAAATAAAACCCAATGCGGGAAGTATAAACTGCAATTATTTTTTGTTATTGGCCTTTGTTTTACTTTAATTGGTGAAATCATACCAGGTGAGATCAAGTCTAATGTGAATATGAATTTATTAGTTTAGTGCTTCATAAATGTAATCACAGTTTGCACGCTGGAACACTATATATTTAATCATACTTTACAACTTTGAACAACTAGGCTCCGTCAGAACGAAAACCACGTATACACTAGCATGTTTATTTTTAAAGAATGAATTCGTTATGACGCACAAACACAACAGTCAAACAATATTTAACTGTTTATTGTATGACGGTTTTAATATAATCTCAATTGATAAGTCATGTATACTTTAAATATTACGAGAGAATAACGTTTTGAAAATATTAACCACACATAAAAAAATTACGTCAAATTGATATTAACATTTGGTTTAAAATATTTTCATGCATGTGAAACAAATTAAATTTTTAAGTATACTGTAGAATATTGTTTGGTTTCGATTGCAAGAGTATATATTCTGTCTTCTGTTCCTAAAAATTATTTTTTTTTGCCGCAAAACATATAGCGACGTATATTTTAATAAAAATTTGGCTCTCAAAAGTAATACATTAAAAAAAACGATAAAAGTTACTGTGAATTGACCAATAAAAAAAAACATTTCAGTAAGACGCATATCTATATTTATTGACTTTCCCGGTGAAAAAGCAATAAATTCCAATTTCAAATATTACTAAATGCTATAAAATTTGTCTTCTTCCAGTTAAATTTACTGGTACTGTTAGTTTATTAAATCCTGTATACAGCTGTACTAAAATAATGAACACTTCTCCTACTTGACTTAAAATAGCAATTTAAAGATTTGTGATTTCTTCGTAGCCACCAAAATGTATTTATTTTTTCAAGTTATTTTGAAATCGCGTATGGTAAGCCTATTCTTAAATTACAGAGCAATTAATTTGGAGAAAAGGTAGGGAGGGGTAAACACAAGGAAGAACCATTTTAATGTATTTAATAACGACAGTAAGAACGCTTCTACAAAACCAAACTGAACTTAATTTTCGACAAGTTCCCTGCGTGTTAATGGTGTAGACTTATGTAACAATAAATCGTGTATATACCATAATCGCAGTAGTTTAGCACTCAACCAAGGAAAACTACAAATTACTCCGCATGAGCTTTACCTGCATGGATTATTGGACTGTGTAGCTTTGTGTGATATAGTATATCATAAACATTCAAGTACAATATTTATGATACCAGTAAATTATATTGCATGGCATCTTTAATGTTGTATTATCTAGCATAAATGTTTTTCAGTTAGTTAGGGTGTATTAATAGGAATCGTATGTATTTGCAAATTTTTTTAAGGATTGTATATATTTCAAACACGTTTAGCTGTGGAAGGAACATTGACACTATACAAAAAAGTGCGAGAAAACTACGACTGAACATCATTATCATTTCTTGATGAAACAAGCTCTCACACAGGCGACAACTGTGGCTCGAGTATCGATGTGTCTATACAGTTAACACTGACATAATTAAAAACCAGTATTTCGTGGTCTTTAAGCGTAGTTTGTGAAGTTCATTTATCTCTTGCACTTTCAAAATTTTAAAGATGTACCTTAAATTGTTTCTTAATGTACAAAACTGGTTGGATTATATAGAAGGGCTTGTACGTTTGACTTATAAGTGGTATTTAGTACTCACGCAGTTCTACCAAAACAATAAAAATTAGTCGTTTAAAGGTAGGCTACTGTAAAATTAAACCGCAAATCATCATAATCCGCTCACCCCCTGTCATATATAGGTTTTTACAAATACTGACCGTTATCACTTCCATTTTTGATAGTTTTCTTGTGGGAAAATCTGTAGACCTTGAATAATGAGGAACGCTAGATTATAAAGACTAAATTCGCTCCACGTCATTTGAAAATCAACGCATTGTGTTCCTCTATTTTTTGTCTGTTTTTTAAAGTAGGCGTAAATATTTTTGTAGCAACAGAGAGGCTACATGTACGAAACAACACAAAGGTTCTTAATATGTTGACAGGTATTTACTGGAAGGAGTATAGAAAACCAACCTAATATGTTTTTTTTTTCATTTCACTATAAAAAACAATAGAGAATTCACATTGATATTCTGAGTCGTCAACATCCGCTTAACGAGTGATGTGAAACGAAATAGCAAAGAAAAAAAATAATTTAATGTTTGTTTATTTCTTCTGTACTGGCATAGAAAACTTGTTTGTTGAAACAAACGTACTTTAAGACTAACGCTAATCATATATTATAATTATTATACTAGTTAAGTCTTCGGAAACAATGATGACATGTTTATGATCGATAATATTCTCTATAGATGTTTACTAACAAGTGTTACAGTTGTTAACAAATATAAACTTACGTAAATATGGAACGTTATACACTGAATGCCAATATCCTTTTGGTATATCTGACACCAAGACCCGTTTCTTATGCAACATCTGCATTCTGGACACTGTGACTGAGACCAGTGTGTATTGTAAATTATAATTTAGTGCGTTACATGGCATGAGGATTTATCTACCTCCCACTAACTAAATATATAATATAATTATTTTTTAACTATCACCAGACCTTACCGTATAAATAAAAATTGTTTTACGGGCAAACAATACCAATTTGATTAATTTTGAATAGCTATTTCCCTGGTCAAGTAGCCGTAAAGAGAAGGGAAATTTAATGTCAAACTCAAGATATTTAAACTAAATTCCTAATTTCCATTTCCATGCACTATTAAAACAAATATATTTTATTCGATTCAATTAAACGCCTGACAGCCCAAATGCTGGCTATTAATAAAATAAGTTAACCTTCAAAGCAAAAAATTAAATATATGTGAGAACAGCGTATGGAAGCAAGCGTTATGTCTGTGCTTTCCTGGCTAGCTCAGATTACTGAAAAAAAAAGCACAAGAAGAAACATGCACAGTAGCGTTGAGGAATGGAACTAAGAACGAGAAAGCGCGTCACAGTTGATTCTTACATACATTTTTAAAAGGCGTCACGTTTCCTCTATACACGATGTGTGTCGGAGCTAGCGCCTGCCATGTATGCCACCACGCAGCCATCGCAGTCAGGCAGATAGACTACCTGCCAAGATGTCGCAACTTCTCGTGCGTTTTCACTCAGCTATCAGGGTTGTAACATTACAGTTAGTTGGCTGTTAACTGAGAATGTTTTAAATCCCAGCGTTTTATTGCAATGTGGCCTATTGTGTATTTAACCGCTCAAAGTAAAATTCAAACATTCTCGTGGATTATTCAAGTACATAAATTCACAACCCAATTTGTAGGAAATTCCTGTTTAGATTTTAGGGGTAACGAATTCAAATACTTCACTTTTTCTGGGATATTTTTAAGTTAAATTTAAATTCAAAACTATTTTACATTTAATTGCCTGCTACTCTGAGCTACACTGCGTGCATTCCACTAACGTGCACGCTGTAATGGTCTTATGAGATTATTCTGAGGGTTTGAGAATAGGCATGTATACAGAATGGTCAACGTGGTCTATTCTCACCCTCCTTTCCTTTCAATGTTGTCGTAGAACATAGAAATTTCCCAGTTATACTTCATGTCATCCTAGTGTTGCTGTTTTAAAAAATAATTTCAACTATACTTTGAACAACAATGAACGAATTGTAACAAAACAGAATGTGTGTCTGTCACACGCACACACACATATATATTTACACACACATATACATATACACACATGATGAGGCACATAAATTGTTACAGAGCAATAGCACTCAAACACTAGTGATCATATCCACAAATGTTTCAGACAGAAGCTTCAGTGTTCGAGAAGACCGTCATACTGGGGCACCCTATTTTTTTTATCGATGGAGGCGCTGAGGTTACGTCAAGGTCAACTCCACTTCGTTAAATAGAACCATGTATATTTTATTCGATGACAATAGTACTGATTTGACGACAGTTTATGCAGTTTTTTGTAACACATATTGCATTATGTAATGTAGAAGTAATGTACAAGTGGTTAAGTGTAAAAAAAGCTGGTGCCTTAACTCCGCCAATGTAATAAAGACGATAGTAAATATATAAATTATCATTTAAAGAAAGGAAACTGCATGTTATACATAATTATACATATAACACATATTACTATGATCTCTTGGCTACATATTTGTACTCTCGCACGAGGGAACACAGCAATTGTGTGTTATGCAAGATTTTGGTACACATAGGGTACAAAGTTTTACCGTTGTAACGTTAATCTTACACAAGGCAATGTAGTACTTGCTGTATGTAGACTTTGTTTCACCTCGCTGCGGTAGAAATTATTTCACTATGACTTCACCCTTGCATGAGACAAGTGTTGACCAGCGCGCAGCAGTGCTGGCAGAGATACAGTGTAATGAGCTGAGAGCAGGTGTGTACGCGCGCTGTGGTGCTGTGTGCAGACCTCCACAGTTTACCAGCTGCAGAGGCGGGTACGCACACTCAGGGAACAACTGCAGAGGCGAGACCTACATCTGGACCTGCTGCGTCGCAAGTTGTCACTGCAGGAGGAAAACACACGAGTTAAGACCTTGCTGGAGGCAGAGCGAGACGAAGCCAACATCAGGTGAACTAACACCTAACACCAGGGGCGAATCCAGAATGAAATTGAGGGGAGGGGAAAATTTATTTTTTGCTATCACCGGTTGGCCAATTTAAAGCGGGGGGGGGCACCTCCCCTGGAAAATTTTGCATTTTAAGATGCAAAATGGTGCATTTTGAGAAAATTTTGAACGTTAATGTTTAAGGGCGTTGGACCCGTTAAGTTTCATTTTTTTATATTTGTGCCAAACACCGTTCAACTTTTGCACATAAGAAAAAAAGCCATTTCTCCAAATAAAAAAAAATTGGCCCAATAGTTTTTGCAAAATCACTCATCAAAGTCACGAAATGGCCATTACGGTGCAACCAAAATAAAAAAAGTAATTAACTAATGAATTCAAGATTACGGGAACTGAAAGTCAGTGTATCAATGCATTTCATGACGTGTTAGACAAAAGTTAGTTTTGAATATTTCAGTAATAGCCGAAAGTCAAAGTTAAGCAAAAATTTGCTCATTTTCATCAATTTTTAAAAAAATACAAAAATGAACCGCTTTGTGTTTACAAAAGTGTCTTGAAGTAGTTCACATAATTAAGTATCGATATGAATTATCTTGTTTCTGCAAGTTAATTATTTTTTATTATTTTGGCTACACCGCAACTGCCATTTTGTGACTTTGATAGGTGATTATGCTAAAACTATGGGCCCTAATTTTTTTTTATTCGGGGAAATGACATGTTAGCTGATGTGTAAAAGTTGAACAGTGTTTGGCACAAATATAAAATTTTGAATTTTTACGGGTCCAACGTCCTTAAAACACAACAGACACAAATTGGAACACTTTCAAAGAGTTTACAGTCAGTTTATTAGAATATATTGCAAAGTTCATAACACCCACTGCATTTTCAATAGTTTGAATAAAAAGTATAACATTTCTAAAACAAGATTGGGATCCGCTCCCCCCTTGTATCCGCCACTGCCTAACACAACCTTCATTTCATGTCTTTAGCTTGTCCGTGTCGACGTGAGTGCTTTTTTGACCGTTTCATTAAACAATACTAATTTTAAAATATATGTTACTGTAGTCTTAGATTCTTAGATGTTAAATGTATAGTGTCGTGTAATATACTATGTGTTTATTACTTACACGTATACGATGATGGTAAAAAGATACTAAACGTTCGGAAATAAAATGAGAACCACGACACATAACGTACCGTAGTTTCTCTGCCATGAATACCCTAATGCTGTACTGAGTGCAAAATTACACTAAGGACGGATAAATGTAGCTATCCAAACACTCAAAAAGTGTAATTTTTCAGTTAATTTTTTTAAACGTGTTTTTTCTTTCACCAGTGAAAAATTTTACATTTTCAGAGAATGCGTAGCATAATTTTTCGAGGTAACCGTAATTGCGTTCAAATTCAGGTTTAATTTTGACTCTCATATTTGCTTTCAGTAAACTTCCTAGTAATTATTTTCATTATGAACAAGAAATATAACAGTGTGTTGGATCGCTCTGTCATATTTCATGGTCTTCAGTTATTTTCAGTCATTGAGTTAACTCCAGCACATAATGAAACGTCTGAAATATATATAGTCCGTATCGCCGCCGGTGAACAGAGCATGCTAACAACAAACGCGATATTTGCAAACCGATGCTAATGTGACTGTGACTTGTCTGGCCGTCGTAGAGCGAAGAAGTTGCTGAAGCAAGTGGACCGGCTACAGTTGGAGTTAACGGAAGCGAGGGCACAAACCAGGGAGCTGAAGACGCAGCTCGCCGATGCCGCCGAATACAAGGTACGTGACTGCACAAAGGAAACCTACGAACGTATAGGTATGCTGAATTCTACTACGGGTTTTGAAGCTCAATATAGTTGGGCAATTGACTATTTCCACCGCTAGTCGCGCTGCTGTCGGTAAGGGTTCACCTTTATGCTAGCATTTATGACTGGAACTTTGTGCTTTGGTTACGCGGTTTTGCACCCGAGGTTCTCTTCATAAGCGCCTGCATAAAATTGACACTTTACCTATATCAGCGCAAAAATTGATGATTGCTAATTTCGTTCATAACAATTTATATTATAAATGTTCTTCCTAATGTGTATTATAATTAATTTTTTCAGGGTAAGGGTATTGGGATGAAATTAATAAACTTTGCATGCTGGAGGAGATGACTAGATACACACCCTCCCCTCCTTTCTAGAGGAATGGTTGACGTAATGTAAGGTGATACAGCTCCGACGCTGGTCCTAGAGAGACAGTATGTGTGAGTGTATCACGTGGACTACACCACGGGTGTAAGGAGTGTAGGGCTCTCAGAACGAGGCGGGAAATTAATTAGGTAGAGTTGTACGTCTCGTCGACAGGAAGGTAATTACTGAGATATGCAGTAGCTCAAACTCGCAAGATCATAAAGGGAATCGTCCTTTGCTTATGTTGTGAAGGAAATATCCCAGTGTTAGTCCGGAATGACTTCGGAAAACTATGGAAATGAACTCCGAATGATTGTACCCCAATTCAAACCCATCTTCCCGAAAGCAAATTCACTGTGTTTTTCTACTGAGCCATCTCGCTGGGATGCTCAGAACATATCCCCGGAGCACCTACAAGATACAATGAATCTAGAGTAATCGTCCGCGAGTAGGACTAACTTCCAGAGCTCTAGAACCCTTTCCGCGAATTCGCCTCTCCCGCTCGCCTAAGCAACAATGTTTACCGGCCATCTCCGGCAGAGTGTTGGCAAGCCAGCCTCCGTGTACCAGACCGTAGTGAGCTTAACCAGGAGGAGCAAGCTTATAGCTGACGATAGTAGTTTACTACCCTAGCAAGAAAGCGGTACGCTTTTTCCAATCGCGGTGGGTAGACGTGGTTACCACTCCACTTGTCAACAGTTCAAAGTGGGTTAGCCACCAGTGATCACCTTGACGAGGCCGAGGACTTCCAACATCTACAGAGCAGCATCGCCTGCCGAAGAATTGTTTTCGGGATCCGTGGTCCCACTAAATTCTCGGCTCGCCCTTCCCTGCACAATACAATTGTAATAGGGGTTGAGAAACAACCGTGTGTTTCCCAGACAAGGTGTGGCAGGACTCACCATACCACAGTTCCAGAGCAGCACAAAACATTATAGACAGAAGCAGTTGAATGCAACCGACAGAAGGAGATACGCATCTTCCACTCGCGGTGGATGGTAGTAAAAACCATCTCAACATGCAGCGGAACACCCCATGAGTTGTATAACAGGGGAACACCTTGCTAGGGGCGAGGCCTATCCAACCTCTACGAAACCACTACGTGAACGGGTCTTCTTGAGTGAGACCACTAGGCGGACCAGGCCATCGACACAAGCACTCGCCCTGTAAGTCTTCTTCCAAGCAGGAGTATGACCACTACCACTCAGAGTCCGACCCGCGATCGGCTCAGCACAAGGCTGTGGCTTCACGCCGATCCCCTGAGTACCTGCGAAATACCATGCATCTGAGTTTTCACCCGAGTATGTGTCCACCTTTCAGGGCTCCAGAATCCCTTCTTCAGGTCAACATTACTCGAGATCCGCTACGCAGGACACTGGTCTGTGGGTAAATTCATTCAACTCATAGGTACATAGCCAGCTAAGGAATCTATTGACCTCTGGAAGCCAGCCAGAAACCCCGCCGTGGGTGATCCTTGGTGCACCAAGGGGAGGGGGAAAACTCCCACTAACCTGGTCTTCGTCCTCGCTCCGTTATTGTGTGGGACTCAGCTCTGGGACCCTGGCTTGGGAAGGTCGTGTTGTTTATAAGCAGGCCTAGATGTCAGGGCGAGGTCTGTTACTGGCAATGTGTAAGAATATCTAGCTGGGAACATTTCTTGCCGACAACATCCCTCATTCCGACAAAACCTGCTTCCATACAACCCCACGTTCCCTCACGGCCAGGGTCCCAGACCTTAGTCCCGTACAGTACCTGCCTTGTATATGCTCAGTCTTTCCAGTCTTTACCACGAGGAAGTGAAGATGGACTTGAGTGTGAGAGACTATGTATTCGTCCCTTAGGTGACAGCCTGCCCAGCAGCTGTATTTTGTGTCTCGTTAATCTCGAAACTAAAATGTACGGTAGAGATCTGTTTACGAAATACGCAAGATGTACTGAGTTCAGCGTGCCGAGGACGTGATTATGTAACAGAAGTGGGAAATTGTGACCCGAGTGGTGTGCAGAGTTTCAGCTGGTACAATTTATTTTTTTTTTTTTTTTTTAACTGCTCATCGCGTGTAACTGATGTCTTCGTAGGAATATAAATCGTTTAGAGAACGTTACACGCGTGTATACCCATTTCAGGTTCATCACCACTTATTAAAGTTAGTGGGCGGTAGCAATTTTTTCTTTTTTACGTTTGAGGTAAGGAAACGGGAAAGGCGATAAGTCAATTATAACATGCCCGTCAAGCACCTCATCGCCTCTTGGCGCGAAGGACTGAACTAGCGTGCAGTGTTTTCGTAGAAACAGTTTTTTTTCAACAGGACTTCAAGAGATGAATGAGGAAAATATGTGGCAAAGTCCAATGCAAGTTTCAATGATTTTTTTACGGTCATGGTTGATATTTTCTCAGCCACAGCAACGTGAAACAACCTTGGAAATCATGTTTTTAATTAGCGGATGGCATTTTTAAAATCTCAGGGACACAGTCTGAAGTGTGCCTTCTTTTCTTAGATGAACTCATTGGAAACATTTTTAATAGTTATACAAGAAAAAATACTTTCCGTATCACGCTGCAGCACACCTCAAGCGCCAGGTTCATTATCTCTTAAAACATATTTTCACGCTGCCCAAAATGGCCCTTTTTATGTATGAATATTTCAGCGCAGAATTTTTAAAGGTGTAGGCGTGTACAATATACTTTCATTTTTAATACTACCTAATAAAATTATAGCGTCACCACCGAATTCCTGATAAAGGCGAGTTGTCGGTAAGAAGACTGAATGCCAGTTCATTGACTTGTGCCTAGAGGCTAGGGTGAGACGTAATGTACATGCTGTGTCGTCCTTATCGCTACAGCATTTCTAGGCCTCGAACGCTCAAAACTCTTTCACACAGACGGCCACCTTAACAGTGTGTGGTAGATAAATAAACGCTGAAAATATCAATTGATTTCTACGCTTTTTTCGAAGCCAATATGGATCAAATACTCAATGAAAATCCTAGATAATTATATTTGCCAACTTTATGAGTAAATATTTATCCAGAATTACTCATTAGTTAAGCGTAATCTCTTGCGCCGCAGTTAAATGCACGAGGTTCCGGCGTCAGAGATTGTGCCTCATAAGTTCGTAACACAAGAAACAATTTCATTTAAAACGTTGGCTACAACTATTGTCTAGGATTGCTATTGTTTAATTTTCGCACATTAGCTTCAAGAAACCTACAGTTATAGATTACTGATTTTAGCGTTGAATTATGTACCTCGCCCTCTTAAGAGCCGGGTACCTTCTCTGCCACCACGTTCCACAGGGCCATGTTCGTTAATATGAGATACAGTTTGTTACACCCACGCAGCGCTGGTGAGGGGTGACATGAGGTGAGTACGGAGCGGTGCCGGAATGAAGGGGTGGAAGAAACGGGAGATCCCCGAGGAAACCCGCCGACAAACGGCATCGTCCGGCACGATTCCCACATGCGAAAATCCGGGGACCGACCCCGCTGGGATGCAAATCCGGATCGCCTTGGTGGGAGGCGAGAGGTCTGACCCCATAGGTAGAGACACTGAAAAATAGTTGACTGTTTGCTAGGCTCCAACGTGATGTATATAACACTCAGTGTTTTGTATCAACATCGGCTATCGTTTATTTGTAGCGTTTTTTCTCTTTACAACAGGCCCAGTTAGAACTGCACAGCTTGGACACACAGCATGTGTGATTTGTCCCAAAACTGTTCTCACGTGTCACGGTCAATATAATACAGTTTATTGGTGACGATTTTAAACATTTTCGCGATTTTCCATAGCATTCAAAGATTATTACATGTGAGTATACCTATTTCAAGTCCTCCAGTAATATATAAAGTTTGTTTTATCACGGCCGAAAATGACGAAAATGGGCGTTTTTGGGGTCATTTAAGGACATGAAATTCTTCGTGTAGAATCTTAAAAATGTTATAGACGTGTACAGTACACCTTTATATTTAATATTACGTCATAAATGATGGTTGTCGCAACCAAAAGTCTAATGTAATCGACGAGAGAACTTCATGCCAGTTCAGTGACTTGCGCCTAGAAGCGAGGGTGAGGCGTGATATGTGTTCTGTGTCGTGCTTGCCGCTTCCGCAATTCTAGGCCTCTTACGCGTAAAATTCGTTCATCAAGGCAGCCACCTTAATCGCGGTCTACGAGTTTCAGTTAGCGTCTCATTACATATTTTTCCTCAGTGAGTTGTCTTACGTGTGTAGATAAGTAAAATTTAACTACTGGTAATTTACAGCTTGATTAGACTTTGGCATGTGGTCATACGAAAACTAAAATATTTAAAATGTTTTTAACTGACGAAGTGTTATCGTAGGTAATGTCTACAAATTTAAAAGTAATCTTACGAATATAAAGTAAGGACTTCTGTTGTCGAGTATCTTTAACTTCGTGGTATTCTTCTAATAGACTGTACACGTTTATGTTTTCTTTTTTTGTAGTGACCACAAAAAATATTTTGCTGGTACCAGTAAAGTTTTGCAGTGACTGTAAATAAAGTTGTAACCACTATAAAAAATTGGTGAGGTCCATATTGAAAAGACATGTCGTAGTCAACACAAAAACGTTTGTAATACGTTTTTATGAACTCGCTTTGTTGGCAGTTTGTTTGTCTGTTCGGTAACAATGAGATGTTTGGTGACAATCAACAATGTATTTATACAGGGTTTTATCACTAGCTTTCTTGTCTGTTTGTGTGGTACAAACTTTGCAATCGATTTAAACTAACTTCCCGATGAGCTAGATACCTGAAACTTTAAACGTAGCTCAGAACTGGACGAAAATTCAATATAAGAGGGGAAAAAAATGTAAAATTATTAAAATGAAATATGTAATTTTTATACTAAATATTTTAAAACACATAATTGTAAAATTGCTCGCAAACAAGACTAAAAAGCATAAAATAATACAAAATAAAAATATTAAAAAAAATTTTAAAACTGATTAGAAATTACAAAATAATTTGTCGTATGAAAATGTTTGTAAGACTAAAATGAAAAACGTGGGGCTCATACAAAAAATAATAGTAAGGCGTGTAGAGAATAGTTGTTGTTTAGGATACTAGACAACGGTTCCTATCATTTGCAGGGCAATAAAATTACTAGTGACTTATGAATCAATGACCATATATCGCATGTGCCCAACGTTATTCATTTCAATATTCCAAGTATTTTCATAGTAGAAGTATTTTTGTACTCTCCATTTAAAATACGTTGTATATTAAGTTTTTTATTTAATATTATTTCTGTGTATGGTACCTTAGCGACCGCCGTCACACTCCTCCCAAGGTTAGACTTGTGTGTAGTACTTTTCAATATACTGATAACTGTATGTACTACTCGTCAAGCAAAAGTATTGTTGGTCCATATTATGTACCGATAGTATGGCTTTTCTGCTCGTACTATGGAGTTGTATCGGTATGTATTCTTGTGTGTTCTGTCATTGCACGACTTATAAAATTAATAAATTGCATTTCATCATTCACCGCCTTCGTCATATCAATACTGTGTAGAGGTTGTGATAAACATCACTATTCACCCTTTTTTCAAACATGTTCATATGCGGGAGAGCTGAGACCAAATAGTTATTCATTGTAATAAAACAACCTCGTATATTTTATTATTTTTACATCTATACAATGATCTTTTATTTTGCACTAACAAATGCCCGTGACTTCGTTCGCGAGATTTCCAATTCATTACTACTATTAGCTGTGCAAATGTTAAGTCGAAATACTCTAAATTATCTTAAGTAATCTCTAAAAAATGTGTGTGTGTATGTATATATATATATATATATATATATACATATATATACATATGTGTGTGTGTTTGTGTTTTTTAATTTTATTTACAAAAACCACATTTTCTGAGACAATTTTTGGAAAAATTATTTTTTCACTTAAAATTTCACATAAGTATTAATGTCAATACTAATAAATTACGGCAAAAAAGTAAAAAGATTGTAAACTTTTTGAAAAGCCTATTTGGTGCAAAATGATGTTAAGGGCCATAATGGTAGCTAGAAAAATTTCGTAAAATAAAAATATTCACTCAAAATTTTGGGTATCCCGTTTCGTCCCCCAGCCACGTCTGGCTATCCATTCTCCGTAACCCGATATATAGTTGTTTTTTTCTCCGCAAACCTCACGCACAACCCCTCACCAAAGTTTCATCGCAATCGAATGATTGATATAGGAAGGGGGTTGATCTTTCCAACCACATTTTCCGATGAAAATGATCTCAATTACACAAAACACTATTCGCTTATTGGTCGCTTAATCGCTATTACTTTCTAAAATATTTTATTTAAATCATTTCAAAATCCGACTTTTAGGGCAGCACAGCTCCATTAATAATCAATTCCGGGAAACTGATTATTACATTTCCGTCTTAATTTTACCTAAGGAGTCACCTGCCTGCGTTTGTCGGTGTTATTCCTACTCGACCTGTATGTAGCCTATATATACATACATGTATTGCATTATGGTTTGCACAGCTTATTTACTATACTCATAAAAATACCGGGCACATTTTTCATGATTGTGTTTTAAACTCTAAATATAAATAAGATTTTAAATCATAAATAATTGTTTAAACTTTTTGACTCTAGAAATTAAGGGAATTTCGCCACTGTTTACATTTTAAAAGAGCTACTGGTTTTTGCGTAATGTTACAGATCACAGCTCTAGAGAGAGCTCGGAAGATAGAAGAACTCCAGAAACGACTGGTTGAAAGTGAGATGTTGAGAACACGCTACAACCGCAAAGTGACACTTCTGAAAGATCAGGTTTGTTGCATCTATGTGTACAAAGATTCAAGTATTTGCACAGACTAAGTACTGAACTGACCAAAAACGTTTGCGGCTACTTCATAAGAGAAAACAAAATGAAAACATTTATAGACTTTTCAAGGTATAGTAAACAATTTTTTGTTTTCATACGTTTTGTTTCTTTCCGCCACTTGTTAAATTTAACATTGTAACTAGTAATAAACACAGTGTATGAATTTCACCGTACTCTACAGATTACGTCTGATACCCAAATAAAATATTTGCTGTTATTATTGGTCTTGGCAAGCTAACCCTTCAAAAGCGTAACTTTACCTCGAACTTTATATACACAACTTAATAGTTATAAAGTGATCATAAGAACCGTATACCTCTCCAAACAAATTTCTGGATTTCTGTTAACATAATAGTGTTACAAGTTAGACACATAAACTTTATTTGTGGGCAATTCCCATGAGTTCTTTTGGGATAGAGGTCTTATAATTATAAATAAAAGAGTCAAATTAAGTACTGGATTTAATAGCTCACAAAGCTACGAAATACACAAAACAGTAATCAACTATAACTCTCACAACACAATTAGTTATGCACACAATTACTCCTGTGTCACAGACACGTTAATTAACTTTGTCAATTAAAGCACAAGAATATTTACCATTAATTAATTAAACAGTACAAATCACAACAAAATTCAGTCATATATCCAATCAACAGTCTTTCAAGTAGTGACAGCGTACAACCTTAATAGTCCGCCGTGGTGATGAATCGTCGTGTGCTGCGCAGCACCCCGAGTGCACCGCTGTCTTCACTCTTGAGGTCTTCGGTTCGACTCCCGTCGCGTACCTCCTTCTTCGCGCGTCAGCCCGCCGCAGCAGTCCTCTTGGTTCGTCCAACACTGTTCCGAAGGTAGCCGCCTGCCGCCTCCCAGTAGACTCTGACGTCACCAAGATGTCTTCACCAGTCTATCTTCACAACCATAGCACCTTCCTCTAGCACGACCAATAGCGAACTCTCCCCAAATGTGCCGATTCTGCGCTTTTATACTAGGCCAGACAGTCGGGTCTTCCCCGCATTTCAGGGGTCTAAAATAGACATTACATCATGTTTCTGACATGATTTTAGCCACGTAGGCCGCCCTAGAAGGGTTAAAGCGCAGTTGGGACAGGTATCTATGACGTAGTTTCGGCGGGATTCCCACCACGATACACCCGGGCT